>PVJO010007920.1:0-78501 GCA_004026905.1 Hystrix cristata | reverse complement strand
GAGTATATATTAACATTACTGATGAGAGTATGAATTAACATCTGCCCCATTCACTAACAAATAATTAGGCAAAATTACTGAAAGTGTGGAAATTAAATTATGTTCTAATAAGATGATATCTATAACTTTGCCAAGTTAAAATACATTTAATACTTCATTCATTTCAGAGAACAAACATTGATTGGAGACTACTGTGTGCCGTTGGAGGAAGGCAGCAAAATAATTTCAGCTTACCTTGCAACCTAATGGACAATAGACTTGCTGCAAAGAATAAAGATAATAAGCATATGATTTGCAAAAGAAAGAAATTCTTCCTCGTTTTAAAATGCCACTTGCATTTAATTATATTAAAGAGACTTCAAACACAATGCAATTGAATTTAAGTCTGTCTTCCAATTTTATAACAGTGGAAAATCTGTATTTATGACACGTTAGCATATTTTGTTAACTAATTAACCTTTTCACAAGTTTTTAAATCCTGCTTTAGAAAACTGCTTTAAATATATTTGATGGGGTTTTTGATAATGTTTTCTTTAGGGTGGATAATGTGGGTTTTTCTAAACTCTTTTTTATTAAATCACAGACACTACCAGAGCAAGAAGGAGCCAGGAGAGTGATGGTGTTGAATATATTTTCATTTCCAAGCATTTGTTTGAGACAGATGTGCAGAATAACAAGTATGTGGTGGAATTTTTGTAGAATTTTAGTGTGACTGTTGTTTTCTAAGCATGTGCCTGTACATTTCAGTTTTAGACAATTTAAGGTTCTTCTCTCCCTTTAAAAAATATTTTAATTATCGTAATATTTGAAACTTATAAAAACGAGAAACTCAGTAATCGTTACCAGTCTTCACCTCTATTTTTAAATAAGCTGAAGGTTATTACCCTGCTGCTCCGTTAAATGTTTACAGTGGTGGCAAACCTTTGGCATGAGTGCCGCAGCCAGCCGTTCGTTATCACTGAAGGCTCTAAAAGGTTTGCCATCACTGTTTTAGGAAACATTTTGCAGCCAGTAATTTAATCTTGATGTTTAAGTTGATATAATTTTATTTTAAAAACCAGAGGGTGGGGCTGGGGATTTAGCTCAGTGATTAGAGTGCTTGCCTTGCAAGCACAAGGCCCTGAGTTCGATCCCCAGCATCACCAAAAAAACAAAAAAAAACAAAAAAAACCAACAAAAACCAGAGGGTGACTATGCAATGTATTGCTGGATCCACAGTCTCTTTCATATGCACACATCTCATGCTCACATTGCCACTTCAGAAACTGGATGAAGTTCTTATCCTACATGTACCATCTCCTCTAGCTAGCTCTAAGTTTTCCCCTCCAGTTTTCCATGTGCTTAAGCATGAATATTTTAGGGTATCAGAAGCAATGTGTGTTTTAATGCAGGATTGTGGGATTTTATTGAAACATCTAAATGCTTTCTTTGCGTTTGGCGCAATGATGGTGTTTTTATAGCACATAATCGGCTGCGCTGGTTCCATTAGCCACCACCCAGCTCCTGGCCTTCTGAAGCGAAGCGCGGTTGCTCTGTAGTATGCAGTGAAATTTCAGTAGTTTCTATTGTTTGCCTTATTCACTGTTTTATTGCATTGCGTTATTTCTGAGAAAAGGGGTGATGGAAAACATTAGAGCTCCACTGGGCTAAAGTACTTTTTCTTCCAGCTTAAGTGTAATACAAGCAGGTGTTACTGATTTGAACATGTAGGATAGAAGATTTTTTAAAAATTGACATGCTGAAGTACTTGCCCTATTTATTTTATTAAATGCAGTAAAAAAAATAACATGTTCAGCACAAATATCTTTTACCTATGAATTATATCCTGCCACCTACAATTTTTAAATTCCCAAATCATTCTGATGCATCCCTAATTTTCTGCAGGTTCATTGAATATGGCGAATATAAAAACAACTACTATGGCACCAGTATAGATTCAGTTCGGTCTGTCCTAGCTAAAAACAAAGTTTGTTTGTTGGATGTTCAGCCTCACGTAAGTAAACGGCAAACTGCCCGGTTCCCTCATGACCCGTGTAATCTACTGCACTCCTTGTGAGCATTTCAGTTTGAGATAGAGAAATCTAAAGTCTGTTCCTGTCAGTGTAGTTTCAGACATCTTTGGTGGGGAAAAAAAAAGCCTATATTATTAGAAAAGAGGAGTGGAAAAAGCCCCAAGATCCATGTAACTCTTTTTTATATTCTGTCAGGTTCAGTGACTTTTAGAAATTTCTATGTGTTCCATAATTTTAAAAAGTACATTGTTATATGCATAATGTATTTTATGTGTTATTATGTATGTAATATATTTATGTGTTACATATTAAGTGTTCATCATTTTTAACAGTGGACATTTTGATTCTCAGTCCTTTCTTTGATTTTAGCCCCATATATATCCGGGAAGTATAGAGCCCCCTAGGGTTGGGGGGTATTTGCCAGAGTTGTACTGGATGAGACCCCTGCTGTAGCTGGCAGGTGGATCTTTGCCCAGTGCCCTGAGAACTCCTGGGTACATCCTGGACTGAGGATGCCTTCTCGTACCACCTGTTGTCTAGTTGATACCCAATGCATAGTGTCTTCCTGGCCCTCCAGGGGCCACAGAATCTCCCTCCACTGATGGTAGTACCCTGGATTGCGCAAGTCCAAATGCCAGATCTGTAGATGCCCCTTGCACCTCTTAGACCTCTCAGGGAGGGTGAATCTGGAGGCAACAGTGAAGGGGATGGCCCTGCTGAGCAGGAGTGCTCTGCCCGGCTTCTCGGCTGGTCCCTTCACCTCCCGCATTCCTCAGCTCTAACCCTGCTCTCAGTCACCTGTATCACAGATGAGTCCCCAGAGACAGTGTGAAGAGCATAAGACACTTGAGAGGGTGCTGGTAGGATTCAAGGAGAGCAGAGACATCCCACTGAGGGCCCTCCAGTGGCCCAGAAGAAAGAGAAGACCCTGCTGGACACCAGGGAGAGCCTATGGGAGGGTTGGGAGACTTTTGTGGGCAGGAGGGTCTTGACTTCATCACATTCTTTAGGTGTTTGATCTAAAAATGAATTTCATGGTATTGTGTCCACTTGTGTTCAGTATTAATGATGGTATTTTTCAAATCATTTTAAAATGCAAGTTACATTCTCCAGCTTCTTTTTAAGGGTATTTGTTTCCCATGTTTGGCAACAACTGATTGAATAATAACATATCAAAAGACCCAAATGACCTTAGAGAATAATTGTAAGGAATTTTCTCAGAATGAAAATTTAATAATTCATGAGGTTATAAACATGAGAAAACTTTTCTTCCTTATAGACTGTAAAGCATTTAAGGACACTCGAATTTAAGCCCTATGTAATATTTATAAAGCCTCCATCGATAGAACGTTTGAGAGAGACAAGAAAAAATGCAAAGATTATTTCAAGCAAAGATGACCAGGGTGCTGCGAAGCCTTTTACTGTGAGTATGATCATGCCTAGTGATGGTACCTAAAGCAGGGTGTTGAGGCATGTATGTAAGTGGCGTCACTATTAAAGATAAAGTTGTGGTCCCAAAACCTGTACAAGGTAGAATTGAATTTAAGTGTATTTATTTTGTTTTGCTTTGAAAATTAACTAAAACTTCAGTGAGGCTAAAGAATATGTTCTAATTTACATCTCAAGTTTATATAATCTTTTTTGTGATTTATGCACAGTGTATAGTGTACTGGTGTTTGAGGTCTATTCTTTCTCCATGGTGGGTATTTTGAACATGTATTTAGAATGATTGCACTGTAATTCCCTTTTGTGCTTCTATGAATGGATCATCATATTAAGATCTTCATATTAAGTTGACTCAAAACTGTTTCTCATACATATATATAATATTTCTCTAGGCCAAACATTTATATAAAAGTTAGGCTAAATCATTTGCAGATTACCCTTATTTTTAAAGCTAAAAAGCCTGAAGCAATTACTGTTAATTATTAATAGTCTAAATGAAAACTGTAGGAATGTGCTTTGTCTCCTGGAATCAGCAATCATATTTAGCATAGTAAAAAGAAAAAGCACTATTTTGGGGATACGACGAGTATGCTAATATTGTTATTCAGCAGTATTTGTATTTCTTATGAGTATTCATTGGAATGGGTGACTCTGGCATGTTAGTGCCCATGGTTTCTGGCAAGGCCTTTCATTGATTTTGTTTTCAGTTTTAAGATAATGCATTCTACTTTTGGATCAAAGATAATAAAGAAGTCAAATGTCAAGAGCTTTTATTCCCCTCAGGGTCCTTCTTAGTTAGCTTATGTTTGTTTTTAGTCAGTATTACTCTGTAAACTTGTGTTTGCAAAGTTATAGAGATCATGTTTTTGATTCTCATTGTTTGATCTTTTTTCTAAAATGCTGACAATAAAGATCTATGTTGAGTACATGCCATCATGTGATATTACTGAAGGCTCTTCATAAATGCTAAAATATTTTCTTTTGTGAAATCATGTGACACTGAAATACAGAGTCAAAAATCATCTCTGTGTGTTGTGATGTGAAGAGTTGGCCTATTATTTACAGTTCTAAAGGCTTTTCCATGAAGATAATAAATGATAACAGACCTTAGGATCTGGCTCATTCACATTTATATATATACTTACATGATTTTGAATTTTATATCCAGCTAAAATACCTGCTGGTGTTGAACTGTGGCCATGAAGGGCTCCTGAAACCCATGTGCTGAGCCAGAGGAGGGACATGGTAACTGGCCTTTCATGATCTATAGCCAGGTCTGAAAACACAGTTTGTTATAAATTTATTTCCTACAAATAGGCACAAGCAGTACCACCAGTCAAAGCATCAGAGTTAATTATTCTTTCTCTCCCCCAGTAGCTGTTTTAATACCAACATGTTTGTGTGATGAATTAGTGGCTAACTGTCCTGTTAAGGCAGGAGTTTTGAGTTTTCTCAGAGGAGTTTAGTTACAAGCAAATCTGTGAGATATATAGGACTAGACGTTAGGGCTTCTGAAGAACTAGTGGTTAAAAAAGATAATGTTTCTGGCTGAGATGTGAGGCTGAACATAAGAACAACATCAGGTAACCCTGCTGAAGAATGTTCGCACTGATGTGAATGGATGTATTTGCCTGCTTAATTTTTTAATAATACTTCCTTTTTGTAGGAAGAAGACTTTCAAGAAATGATTAAATCTGCACAGATAATGGAGAGTCAATATGGTCATCTTTTTGACAAAATTATAATAAATGATGATCTCACCATGGCATTTAATGAGCTAAAAACAACTTTTGACAAATTAGAGACCGAAACCCATTGGGTACCCGTGAGCTGGTTACATTCATAACTGAGAGGAATTTGCATAGTAATCTTTTTTTACAGCATGCATGATTAAATTAGTTACCATTTTGGTGGTAGGGTTTTTTTTTTAAATGTATCACTGTCATAGATGTACATTCTTGGTCAAAATTGGATGCCAGTTCTGTTTGTATCTTTTTACAGCTTTATTTGAAACATAATGCAAGTTCTAAAAATCAAAATTTGCACATACTATAGTCTAAACAAAATTTTGTGGTTGTCTTTAATGTAGTTCTGTGTTGTGAGGTTGAATTTTTAAAAGAGATGTAGCTAGCGACATCAGAGTCCCGCACGTCACCTGGTCTCAGCTGTGGTTGCACCCAACCAGTTTGCTCAGTAGCCATTGAAGGTATTAACTCTGCACCTTGAGCAGCTCCAGACCAAGAAGTCACCCTGCTATTTCCAGGTGGGTCATCACAGACCCCACTGGCCTGGCTGTAAGACGGAGTTCACTTACTGTTCAAAAGTGCAAGTGTTTCTTATCTCTACAAAACCTGTTCACATTGTGTGCATTTAAAAAACTTTAAAGTGTAACTGAAAATTCATCTTGAGTGAGTAGCCTTCATATCACAATATTATAGCTTGAGAAGTCCCGATGAACACGCGTCAGTGACTGAACACACTTCATACAGGAAAACAGACTTTTTTTTGATGGTGGTCTCACTCTGTGACCCACACTGGCTTCACGCTGAGATCCTTCTGCCTCAGTTTCCCCATAAGCTGGGATGATAGGTTTGCCCCACTGCACCCATCTTGGAAAACAAACTTTTAAAAGTTGTTATGAATGTAACTAAAAACCTTCCCTTATGATGTAAGAATGGCGGTATCTCAGGGCAGGAAATGGTTACAAAGGACATTTTCATATGTAAGTCCTCAGAAGACACTTCTGTATTCACTAAAAGCGTGCTGTTTTTAAGCTAGCTTTAGTTTTTCCCAATAAATTATAGCAATGTAATTCCTATCCTAAAATATGTAAAAGATTTTATGTGTTAATAATACAGTTAAAGAAACCGTGATCATTTTTTTAAGTTGGTGCAGCTGATCAACATACATTCAAATTGTGCTAAGATGTGTTTTAGAAAGCTTTTTATGTAGCATTAACATCTTTGTCAACAAAGTCATTCTTGACACTGGCCCTAAACCATCCCAACCCTGCCATTATAAAGAAGATACAAATATTTAGATAGTATTGCTCATTTTTCTTGAATACTGTTGATCTTCAAGTGAACTATCCAGTTCAAAGTACTACATACGTCCACAATTCCTGCAGGGGAACATGTGCTGCCATTCATGCATGCAGTAAGATCCTGCTAATCGAAACTTATTGCATGTGTGACTTTCACAGAAAAAATTATTTTTTGTTGCTTTGTAAAGAGTTTAGATGTTATGTTTAAAGAACATAGAATGTAGTGAAATTTTATATATTTATGAAATATTTGAAAGGCATATTTTTTTAATTATCAAATGGGCTATTCATAAAATAAATTGTATGTAAAGATGTCATAATTTAAAATAATTTTATAAATTAAGGTCAACATTCCATGTAAATATTTGACCTTCACAGACAGATCCCACGTGTTACATGTGCACTGTACATTTGGTAGCATTCTCCACTGAATTCCTTCAGACGTGTCCAGATTACAAATAGGAACAGAAACAAAAACTACTTCAGTGGCCTTGATACACATCAAAATAGACAGAAAATCGGACTAAATGTTACCTAACAACATAATATAAATGAGTTCTAAGTTTATTGACTAAATAGCAAGCCAGTCAGTTTAGAAACAAAAAAGAGAAGAGAGGGTAACTGAACCTCACACTGCAGCCACACTTTGGAGTTGTGTGGCTGGTCTGAGAGAAGTGCCAGCCGATTTGGGTTTGGGTAGAATATTCCGTTCTTTGAACATGGCCTGAAATTTGCAGTGAAGTAAAAGTTCCTATACAAAGAGTGATGGGAAATGCATAACAACACAGGCAATGCTCTGGATAATATGGACAGCTCACATTCTTTACTCTCAAATATTTACAGTGATTTGTTTTCTTCATTTGCAGATAACTGCCTCAGTTCTTTAGTTTGCGGGTAGCGATAGTGTAGAGTGGTAGAAACTGGGTTGTTTTAGGTGGTGGTGACGATGGATATGTTATAAAAATACAGTTGTCCAGACTTCTTTCTCTTTTTAAAAGAACTTAACAGTATTTTTTAAATGATGAAAGTTATTTGGGAAATTGAGTGGTAACATAGTCTTACACATGATTTTTCTTGATGCTTAGAAAGAGATTTGGTTAAAATTGAGTCAGACAGGGCCAACTCCGGGGGCTTGTTGTTAACCGTAGCAAAAGGCCCGTGATCGTGCTTTCTTCACCTGTAACTCCCCTCTCGCCCAAGGAGAAAAGCACTGTGCGCCTCACTTGGCAGCATGCTCTCAAGCCGGAGTGCCAGCCACTATTTGAGAGAAGTCGGATGGTGGATTTTTCAAATATATATATATATATTTTTTTTTTTCATTCCAAGACCAAGAGGGAAATTCTGTGCTCCCACAATTGAGAAATTGGTTAAAAATAAAAAGGTAAAACTGAAATATACTTTTTACTATGCTTTTATGATCAATATTTGTATCTTGGTATCTTTAAGGCTGACATTCCTGGCATTGTGTAATGATTGAGTGTATCTAAATTGTAATCATTTAAAATTGACAGATACGTAAATGCCTCAGATTTATAAACTGTGTTGTGAAAATCTCCCTGAAGATACAGATTTTTATTATTTATTTTCTTTTAGACTAGGAAGGATTTATAAATAAATGTAATGGAAAATTGTTGATCTTAATAAAGTATCTTCAAACAATGTATGTACTTGAAAGTTGTTCTAATATTTCGGTATTCTAATATACTGTTGTTATGTCCTATTCTATTACACTGTTTTCCAAAGTAGGACAAATTATTTTTTCTACTGTGGTACTGAATGACTTGTTTGAACTCGCCATACCTAAAATTAAATTTTACATATTTTTTTCAAACATTGTTTTCATCACGGTTGGAGAGAGCATTCACTTGTCTTGTTCTTAGCCGTGAGGACCTAAGATGTGGAGTACAGTAGGATGGACTATCCAGGACCTTTCATGGTGGGTGCCTCCCCCTCCCTGCCTTCTCTCCCTTCCCCATCATTCACTTCCTGATCTGGTCATGCAAAACCTAACTTGTTGGCTGTGCCTGAGAGAGCGAACCATCTGCTCGTGCAGACTAACTAGTTCATCTTGGCCTTGCCCCAGGAGTGAAACCAGTTAGCTCCAGTTCTGCTTCCACAGAAAGACTGTACAAGGTACCATTGAAGACTTCAGGCTCTGAACCCAGAATTCTTTGAGCTCAAATTCTAATTTTCTCTGACATCAGCTTTGCAGTGCAGTGGGGAAAATACATTAAATGTCTCTAGTCTTCATTTTCTCATCAAGAAAATATGGATAATAATAGTGATTATCTCATAGGACTGTATGGGCATGAAATGACAGAACCACGTGACGTTCTTAGAACAAAGTCTGAGATAGAAACACCCAATAATTGTGAGCTTCTGTTTTATAATGATCACTATCCCATCACACAGTTTAAAAACCAGTAGGTAAATATTCCTAATCGCTCTGCACAAACAGTTCCCCTGTTAGTAAACTCATTAGAAGTTCCTAATAAATGACTCCTATTATAAGTCTTATTGGTTTAAAAAAATCTGTTGCTTCCCATCCAATGATACCTTGGGAACTAATTAGGTAATCCACGACATAAAAGCAAACAAAATTTTATTTTTAACCACTGGGTATCACATACACTTGGTAACAATTTGAAAGAAATGGCCTTTAATTGCTTCAAGGCCCTTTCTGCTACAGCTATTCTCTTTTTCTAAATGTTTGTCCAGTTACACTTAAGCTTCTCTAAGGAAGAAAATATTTTACTTTCTTATCAGCAGTCTTATACACAGACCCTAACATAATCAGGGCCTGATGGGGTTGTTTTTATTAGTTGTGGGAGGTCCATGTGATTTCCATATACTATCTGATTTAGTCTTCATGACTGTCTTACGTGGAAGATACTGTCTTCATATGTTACAGCTGGGAAACTGAGGGCAATGCAGCGGAACCAGGTTTGAATTATCATTGGCTTCCTCCAGCTCCCTGCCAGTTTCACTACATTGTGCTTCCTGATGTTGCTATAGCTTGAGGCAAAAGTGGACATGGGAAGACTTGAATAGTTAGAGGAGTGAGAGTTCATCTTTCCTAGGCATATGCCGTTTGCAAATGGTTTTGTCAGGACATGTTGCTTCAGTCAGATAGAACTCAGTAAGTCTACAGTGTGTAAGTGCGTTAATCTTCAAACAGTGGCTGCAATCAGAAGCATAAAAATTGCCCAATGTGCAGTTGTCTGTCTAGTCTGCTCGAACCCCAGTCCTCAGTGATGAGCCAGGATTGAACATCACCTGCATCACTGATCCGAGCTGGTTGTGCTGCTTGCTCCAGGCAGTGCCTTGACTGTTAGAGGAGCTGGGAGAAAGACATGTCCGTGATTTAGACAGACAGCTGCCTGACATGAAAATCCTTCACGCCGCATCCCCATTCTTCCTGTGTGTGATGCTTCATTTGTGTTGTGTTGCTTGTTGAGAGGACAGCCATAATTCTAACCTTAAACTAGAGTGTGATAAAGGCCAGTCTTCTGAGGGGGACCGAATGGAAAGAGGCAAAGATCCTAAATCAGTTACCCCATTGAGTTGCTGATCCAATCTTGAGACTTCTTCCCTGTACTTGTTGAATAAAAAATGTTATGATGGTTTAAGTCACTGGTGTTACTGTTTACCTGCTGCCAAAAGCACCTCTAATGAAAAGGAATTTCCAGAAGCAATTCAGGTCCCTCCCGATGTCTGCTTTGGCTTACCAAGGCTGTTGCCTTTCTGCTCAGCCATCATGTGTTCTGCCTTGACACAATTTTTGAGATTTGAAATGCCCTGGACCCTGTAGAGTCAGCTAAAGAAAGCAACACATTTAAATCTCATTTTCCCTACATTCCATTTTCTTTTCCTCCACAGTGTAAGAATTTAACCTTAAAACTCAAGTTTGGAGAAAGTCGTTCTTAAATTTTTGGATTTACAAATCTGTCATGATTTTGTTCTAATTTTATCAGTTACTCAAAATATAAATTGAAAGGCTGAGACTACCATTGGAACTAATAATACCTATTTAATTATTTAATCTGACGTGGGCAGTAATAATACACAAAAGTTACATTTGTTGAGCCCTTGCTTTGAGCCTAGCACCTTACTAATTAGTGGTGCATAAGCCATTTATGATCACTTAAACATGGAAAAGGTCAAAGTAGAAATATATTTAAATAACTCTGGAAAGTGTGATTATAAATAATTGCTGTCAATGTTAAAGAAAAGTTACATAGGCTAAAATAATACCTTATAAAATATATTCTTATCAGGAATATAGAGATAACTGAGGATAGATGGTGGAAGCAATACAAATGTACTTAAATATAGTTAAATAATTGTTTCTTAGGAATTTGAAAGCAGTCACTTGTGGAATTAAGACACAAAGAAGAATCAAAAAGGGAATTCATGAAATGAGATTAAACAATACTAAACAAAACAACATGTATCTCTAAATTTAAATGGTATAAATTCAGGTGTTATGAGGCAACTTTGCAAGTACATCAAAAATGAAACCAAACATTTTGAGGAGAAAAAGATTTCGACTATGAAAATTGGCAATAATATGAAACAAACAGAAAGCACATTAATACTAAGTTGAATTTAATGTTTATCAATTGGGTCCAAAAGTCATTCTTTAGTAATCACTGGCATAAGCCACAAAAGGAAGACCATCGAGACATAAAGCGAAACTTGAGAAACAATCAATACAGCCAAATTTTTTGGCAGTCTGTAAAATACTCCTATAAACCCTAAAGAAAAATGGTCATTGAGGGTTTGAATACTATAATTCCACAGGCTGATCTCATAGCTATGAAAAGAATGTTTGGTCCAAAAAACAGATTGCAATTTCTATTCAAAAAAGAAACAATTTCTGGAATCAAATGACAGTGCCAGTACAATACACCATAACCTATGGGACAAAATGAAAACAGTCCTAAGAAGGAAGTTTTTTTTGCAGTCAATTCTCACATTAGAAAAACAAAGCGAGTTCAAATAGCCGAATGATGAACTTCAAGATACTTGAGAAACAACAGTAATTCAAACCCAGTTTAAGGAGGGAAATCATAAAAATCAAAACAGAATTTAATGAATAATGAAATGGAGACAAAAAAAAAACAAAACCAATGAATCAAAGAGCTGGTTCTCTGAAAGAATAAACGAAATAGTTAAACTCCTAGCCAAACTTACCAAAAGAGAAGAAAGACATCAGTACAATTAAAACAGAAAAAGGGGAAATCACAAGGGACACCATCAAAATTCAGAAGATAGTAAGTACGAAGAAAAGTTGTATTCCAACAAATTGGAAAGTCTTGAAGAAATGGACAGATTCCTAGATGCTATGAATCACCAAAACTAAACCAAGAAGACATAAAAATTCTGAACGATCCAATAACAAGCAATGAAATTGAGGCAGGAAAAAAAAAAAGACCTACCAAAGAAAAGGCCCAGGATCTGATGGATTCACTGTTGAATTCTCTTAAGACCTTTAATGATATTATAACTCCAATACTCCTCGAACTCTTCAATGAAATCGAAAGGGAAGAAGTGCTTCCAGACTCATTTCTT
The DNA here is from genome assembly GCA_004026905.1 of Hystrix cristata. Classification (NCBI taxonomy): domain Eukaryota; kingdom Metazoa; phylum Chordata; class Mammalia; order Rodentia; family Hystricidae; genus Hystrix; species Hystrix cristata. Next base: position 66,426 of record PVJO010007920.1, on the reverse strand, counting down.
GAAGCCAGCATCACTCTGGTCCCCCAAACCAGACAAAGACCCAACTGACAAGACTACAGGCCAGTCTCCTTAATGAACATAAAGACAAAAATCCTCAATGAGATATTGCCAAATAGAACACAACACGTCATCAAAATGATAATACATCATGACCAAGTAGGTTTTATCCCAGAGTTGCAAGCACAGTTTAACATATGCAAATTAACAAATGTAATATGCCACTTAAACAGAAGCAAGGACAAAAACCACATGATCATATCAATAGATGCAGAAAAAGGATTTTACAAAATCCACCCATTTATGATAGAAACTCTGAAGAAAATAGGTATAGAAGGACCTTACCTGAACCTGACAGAAGCCATTTATGACAAGCCAACTGCCAGCATCATATCAAATGAGAAAAACTGAAATCTTTCCCTGCAAAATCCAGAACAAGACGAGGATATCCACTATCACCTCTTCTATTCAACATAGTCCTCAAAAATTAGCCAAAGCAATCAGGCAAGAGAAAGTAAAAGAATATATGTAGGAAAAGAAATCAAATTATTATTTGCAGGTGATATGATCCTCTACATAGAAGACCCAAAAAATTCCACTGAAAGACTCTTAAAATTGATAATCAAGTTCAACAACATAGCATGATACAAGATCAACACACACAAAAATCATTAGCATTTGTGTATACCGGTAATTTACTTGATGAGAAGGAAATTATGAAAACAATACTGTTTGCAGTAGCTACAAGAAAACTATGTAGGAATGAACCTAACCAAGGAACTGAAAGACCTTTAAAGGAAATACAGTACTATGAAAAGGGAGATTGAAGAGAACAGCAGAAAATGGAAAAATACCTCCTGTTCCTGGATAGGCAGAACCTTATTGTCAAAATCACCACACGTCCAAAATTGATATATAGATTTAACTCAATCTCAATCAAAATACTTAGAGTATTCCACACAGAACTAGAGAAAACGATACTAAAATTCACATGGACCCGGAAGAGACCTATGGTAGCAAAAGCAATCCCAAACAGCAAGAGCAAAGCAAGAGGCATCATGACACCTGATTTTAAGTTATATTACAAAGCTACAGTGATAATAACTGTGGTTCTGGCACAGAAACAGACACGTGGAGCAGTGGAGCAGAATAGAGGATACGTAAACGGCCCAAAACACATTCAGCTATCTGATCTTTGACAAAGCGGCCCAAAACGTATGTTGGAGGAAAATAGCCTCTTTAGCAGATGATGCTGGGAAATCTGGCCATGCATATGCAGAGAATTGAAAATGGACCCATATCTCTTACCTTGTACTAAACTAAAAACAGATCAAAGATCTAAATATTTTTAAAATCCTGCTGGAAGGTAAAATAGGTGGAACTCATCGGCGTAGTCATAAGGGTAGTCAAGGACTTTCTGAACAGAACTCCAATTGCTTAACAAACAATAGCAAGACTCAACAAATAGGATTACATCAAAAAGCTTCTGCAGCAAAGGAAACAGCAGAGTGAAGAGACAACTTACAAAATGAGAAAAAAAAATTGCCAGTTGTTTCTCAAACAGAGGACTAATATCCAGAATACATAATGAACTAAAAAAAAAAAAAAGACAACCCAAAATAAAAGATCCAGTCAAACAATGGATAGTGAAATGAATAGACACTTCTCAGAAGAAGAAATAGAATTACCAATAAACATGAAAAAATGTTCATCTCTGGCCATTAGAAAAAGGCGAATTAAAACAGCACTAAGACTTCATCTTACACCAGAAAGAATGGCTATCATCAAGAAATCCAATAATTAATGTTGGAGAGACTGCAAGGAGAAAGCCACCCTCTGCATTGCTGGTGGGAATGTAAACTAGTGCAACCATTATGGAAATCAGAATGGAGATTTTTCAAAATACTAAACATAGAAATTGCATCTGATCCAGCTGTTCCTCTTCTGGGTATCTTCCCAAAGAGCTAAAGACATCATATTATAGCAATACATGCATACCAATATTTATAGAAGCACAATTCATAGTAACTAAATTTTGGAAGCAGCCTGTATGTGCATCAGCAGATGAATGGAATTAAAAATGTAGTAGCTATACATAAAAGAATACTACTCCACTATAAAGAAGGATAAATCCAAGACATTCGTAGGAAAATGGATACACCTTTAAAATACAATGTTAAGTGAAATAATCAGTCACACAGTTTAAATACTGTATAGTTTCTCTCATTTGAGTAATCCAAAGTACAAACAAAGAGCAAATAAAAGGCCTATAAAAATAAACAGATCTTTTGCAAATGAGAAGAGGACCAAGTGACCAAGGGTGGGATGAGGGAAGAGGGGAAAGGGTCGCAAAAAGATTTAAGAAATGTTGTGTACGTGTACTAACTACTCGTAATGAGTGTAATCATTCTATGTAACAAGCATGAATTAAAAATCATAATGAAAATTGGGAAAGGGTACCAGGAGAGAGAGGAAGGGAGGTGGATTGAGAGGGGACAAGGAATAAAAAGAATTGAGATGTGTTAAGTACATGTACCCACTCCCTAAAATGAATGTAAACATCAGGTACTGCAAATATGGGCTAATAAAATTTAAAAAAAAATTTTAAAGCCCAATTTGGTATTTTAAAAACCACAATCCTAAAGGAAGCCATAAGGGAAACCTCAATAAATTCCAAAATATTTACCTCAAATTACATTTTCTGACCATAATCCAATAGAACTAAAAATGACTAACAACAAAAAAAGACCTAGAAAGTTTTTTGTAATTGTAAAGTATTGTGATATTTAAGGAAATAAAAATGAAATAACAGATTATTCAGAAAATAGTAAAACCATCGGACTCTGTCTCTACACCTGAACTCAGCAAAATTTGTTGCTTTAAAAACTTTTCTAGGAAACAAAAAACATTAGCTCAACCAACTTGGGAAAGAATATCATGAATAGTATTTTGGCTCAGTTGTTATATACACTGAATTTTCCAGGAATGCACTGAAACATAAATCACAGGAAGATTTTGCTTCATTCTTTTTCAGAACTTCACCAAGATCATTTTACCATTTTGGAACAGCATGTTACTGAAGGCAGCGCCACTGGTGACACCTGAGCCTTCGGTGTGGCATGTCCACACACACTCGGCTGTGGCATGCACAGTGACTTCATGTATTTCATTACTCTTGCTTCCAGGGAAGTGTTGCTTGAGGATTTATGGATCAAAGTGGGTATTATTTTATTTTCAACGACTTTCCTTCTATTTCCTTTTCCGTTACAATGGAGTTTGTTTTTAATTATGTCAGTATTATCTGTGGATTTAATTTCAGGACAGCAAAAGGGATATTTTAAAAATTCCTCTTACAGAAAAGGACCACTGGGCATGATAGGGTAGAGGATTCCCTATGCAAGGCCATTCAACCCCATCTGTTTTATACCCTTTGAGCTTGTGTTAGTCAGCTTTATATTAGTGTAACAAAACCCCTGAGGTAATCAGCTATAGAGAAGAAAGGTTGATGTTGGCCCTGTTGTTTGAGGCCTGTGGCAAGGCAGTACATCATGGTGGGAGCACATGGTAGAGAAAGCTGCTCAGCTCATGCTAGTTGAAACACAGCAAGACAGCAGTGTCCCAGAATTGCCTTGAAAGGTATAGCCCAGTGACCCAAAATCTTCCATGAGCTCCGCCTTTTAAAGGTTTCAAGCACTCTCAATAGTACCAAGCTAACAACTACACCTTTATCATGTGGTCTTTGGAGGACAGTGAAGATCCAGACGGTAGCACAGCTTCACTGCCCATCTGAGTCTATTACTGCATTTTATGTGATTAATATGTAAAGCATAAGTTAGTATTCCGAGGGAGAGTACCGCTTGAGCTGACTATGAAGTAGAAAATAACTTTAAAGATAAAATATTTTCAAAAATATTTAAGAAAACTGAGTAAAATAATGAGCATTTAAATATTAAGTTAAAGAATCAAGCTGAGAGAACCTCCCAGAACATAATTTTAAAAGGATAAGGGATGAGAACCAAGAAAGTATCAAGGCAGGGATAGGAAATCCAAGGAAGCCAATGTCTACTTTGTATCTATCAGCACCATCAGTTCTATCTCAGCGATGTCTCTTGGCCCACTCATGACATTTATCTCTTCTCCTGATGCATTCGAGTATCCCCCACCCGTCCGTCTTCTGCAGTTTCACCCTGGTGTGATACATCTTTGGTATTTCCTAAGAGTGTGATTTTCTGAAACGTAAGTTTGATTATGACACCAGTGTCTTAAATAATAATAAAAGTAAGCAGAAATAAAATAAAGTGAGCCGAAGTTTTAAACAGATAATCACAAAAGAAAATATAAAACACCTCATAAACATATAAAAATACGCTCAACCTCATTAGTCAACAGGGAAATGCAAATGGGACCCACAGTGAGACATCACCTTGTACCAATTAGATTGACCACAATTAAAGAGATCAGCCATGCCAAGTTTTGGCAAAGATGTGAGGCAGCTAGGAGTCTTACACATTGCCAGAGGGAAGGAAAATGGCACCACCACATCAGAAAACAATTCTGTGGTTGCTTAAACATCCTTCTCATCCTTCTACCATGTAATAAAGCTATTCCAGTCCTAGATATTTACCAAAAAGACATGGAAGCGTATGGTCACAAAAAGACTTTTACACAAACATCCATAATTACCATTATTTGTAATAGCCCCAAACTGGAAACAATCCAAACTGGAAACAAGTCTATCAAGAGGTTACAGGATAAACAAATTGTGGTATATCCATACAATGGACTAGAATTCCATACTAAAAAGGAATAAACTAATGGAACAGTGTGGCTGAATCTCAAAATCATTATACTGAATTAGAAGCCAAGAAAAGAGAGTACACTGTTGGTTACTTTTTTAGAAAATTCGAAGTAATCTACCATGACAGAAAGCAGATCAGTGATTGCCAGGCTATGTGGGAGGGGATGGCAGGAAAGGACCACAAAGAAACTTTTGGGGAAATAGATATGTTTGTTATTTTAATTATGGTACTGACTACTAAGATATATACATACTTGTCAAAACTAATCAAATTATACACTTTAAATATTGTGCAGTTTCTTGTAGTTACATTTTACCTCAATAAAGTTTTTTTTTAAAGATGCAAATTCTGAAAAAAAAGTAAAAACTAATGTAGAGATCTGACTCTTAACCATGTACAGAATAAAATGAGACAAGACAACCCAATCCTGCAATAAAAAATGTTGTTATGATCCATTCCCAGTCTGGTTTTGAGCCTCGTCTCCGTCCTTGGCAACCCCTAGACCTCATACTGTACCCATTAGCATTGGCCAACTTGAATTCTAGTGATTTGTCCTTAGGTTTCTCTGCCCCTGCCTCTCCATCTCTGCAAGATGAATGCAGAAAATTCTTAATTATGTTGGTTTCCTCTCCCTGCCTCTGATGCCTAGCATCTGAATAATTCATGGGAAGGTAGGAGGAATTGTAAAAATTCATTTAACTAGACAAAGCAAGAGCAGTTGATAATCTGTGGAAGTGCTGCCCGATATAGCTGACATTTTAGACTTGTGGATAGGTTTAGAGAAAGAAGAAAACTTACCTAGTACCTTTTTGCAAGGCCGTTATCCACTAGACTGCCATTTCCTGACATAAGGTAGAAATACCACTGTAATGAAAATGTGGGTCTGGGTTCTTGTAAGAATAAGAGAATAGAAACCTGGCCCTTGATTCTGTGGTACATTTTACGACCTATTATGAATTATAGTATTCTTTAGAACTCTCGGATAGCTTAGCTAAGCAAAATATTTTTATAGAGTATAATTCATTTTATCCCATGTTCCCCGAAAATCAGGTCCTTTTAGCAACTAATTTTTTCCACCAATAATTTCGTATTCCTGGGGGAAAAACGCTACTGGGGCTCTGCCCTTATAAAGTAGGATGGCAGAAGACATTTTTATATCAAAAAATTACTTTGTTGCAATATTTTCCTCTTTAGCTCTTTACTTCATATATCTAAATTTGAACTCGGCTTCCCACCAAAACTCTTGCACCTTCTGTTTCTCAGGCTTAGCTGATGAACGGTTCTGCCCTCCCTTGGAATCGTCTTCAGGGGGTGCTCACAGTCTCTCCGCACTGCTCCCTGCCTTTGCCAAGGTGACAGAATTCGAGGTTGACCCCCAGGAACCGCATGACCTGCGGGACACACACTTTTTTAACCATTCAAACATTCATCAAGATGCTTCTGTGAAGGGGTTTTGCAGATAAGAATAATTGATCTTGGAAATGGGAGACTATTCTGGCCCTTAAAAGAGCTCAGGCTTTTCCTGAAGAAAGAAATCTGAAGAGTGAGAGGCATCTGACACCAGAGAGGTTCTCTGTTGCTGCCCTTGTTGACGGAGGGAGAAACATGGCAAGGAATGAGTGGCCTGGTGGAGCTGAAAGCAGCGCTCGCAGACAGCAAGAATGTGAGGACCTCTGTCCTGCAACTACAAGGAGCCAAATTCTGCCAACAACCACATGTACTTGGAAGAAGACTCCCGCCCCGGATGAGACAGGCAGGGAGCCCTGCCATCCCTGGACTTCAGCCTTGTGAGACCTGGAGCAGGGGACTCAGCCTCACCGTGCCTGGACTTCTGACTGACAGACCTGTGCACTGAAAGTAAGTGTCGTTGTAGACTGAGACAACAATACACTCACCCCTAGAAAGAATGAGCCAGCAAATCCTTTCAGAAATCTCTTAGCACTGTCCCCTCCTCTCTACCTTCTCTTCTGCTGTCTTTGGTCAGAAATTCATCATCTCCTTTCTCAACCAGAACAATGGTCCCTTTGCATCCCTTTACAGAACAATGACCTTGATGGCCCCTTTTCTGTTCGTCCTTTACACTGTCACTACCCATCTCCTGCGCACCTCTTCCTAGTCTCTGACCCATGTGCGCCACCCCCCCCACACACCCCCACCTTTGCCTGTTTGGACTCCCGGTAGTTTCTTATTTCTATAGCAGAGAAAGCTCTAAACAGGATAGGTACAGCAGGTGCCCTCACTTCATTTATGGAAGAGACATTTACTGAGTCGTGTCCACATGTCTAGCCTGTGCTTGGGGTGGGGGCTAACGCGTAGCACACAGAGTCCCTGACTTCAAGGTGCTTACTTGTTAGTGGGAGAAATAGGCACACAGATTAGGAATTATGAAACCAGGTAGTAAGAACAAACTAGAGATAGGCATGGGGATGTCTTGAAGGGGTACTAACATCTAAACAAAAGGAGCAAGATGTGGGAGAGAAGAGGGATGGGAGTGTGGAAAGTTAAGTTTTGTTGCAAGAAAGATGTGAGCTGAATCTTAGTGGATAAGTAAGAGCTAAGCAGGCGAGGGGAGGGGGTAAAGACTAAGAGCCAGAGGAGATTTCCCGGGAGGCATTAGCAAAATCATGCACGTGAGATGTAGATTGTAGTTAAATGCAGGTGGGTTAGGGTTGCAGGGAAGCAGGGAGCTGAAGTCAGGGAACAGTGAGAAGGAAATGACATCGGAGAGGCAAAAGCCATGAGGCCTTATGTCACTGAGACAGGAGTTCCAACATAAGTGTAGCTGAGCTATGTGTGGGAGATTACAGATTTCTAGGAACCAGCTGGAAATTATGATCTGGTAGGACCTGTGTAAGGTTCAGGGATCGGTTTTCTTACCAGCACCTTAGGTGGACCTGAAGCAGATGATCTCTTGTTGATGATTTGAGAAACACTGTTGCCAGCAATGAAGGAAATATGAGCATGGTGGGGGCAGTGGAACTGTGTTTTGCCATGTTTCCATAGCAGGCCTTCTAGAAGTTTGTGAGGACCTGACTGAGCTTCTTCCAATTATGAAGAGGAAAACAAAGATTTAATCCATGGGAAAAAGTATCATGAGCCAAACTATAATAGAAGTGGTGGAGATGGAGAGGAGAAGCCAGAGCCTGGAAATCTTTAGTAAGCAAAATCTGTAGGATATGTAAATGGTTAGAAATTAGAGGGAAAGGACCAGGAAGAGCCAAGTTTCTGGCACAAATGTTTGGGTGGATGGTGATATTGTCAACTGAACAAGAAAATACAGAAGGAAGATCTGATGGAGCTGGAAAGCAGTTAAATCAGGTCTGGACAGGTTGAAAGTGAGATGCCTGTAGAACATCAATGTCGTGTCCAGTAGACTTTCAGACAAATGGATCTGACACTCTGAGGAAGCCCTGGCATGAGGATTGCAGATTCCGGAGTACACAGAACACAGAACACAGGCGCTACATGAAGTACGAGGCATTGAGATCACCCTTAGAGAGGAAGTAAGAAGAGAGGACCGATATGCTAAAGACAGAATCCCAGGTAACACTGTCGGTAGGTACCCAGAGGTGAGAGGTGACAACATTAAGAAGGCAGCAAAGCAAAAGCTAATTGACTGTGCAGGTGATTGGAAGACAGTGGTATCATTGAAGCAGATGGAGTAGGAAAATGCTCAATGACGTTAAATGCAACAGAGAATTTGAGGGAGGTAGGGACTGAATAATGTCCACTGGGCGCAGCAGGGATAACCATTGGTAGCTCCAGGGAAAGCATTTTCAGGTAGGCATGAAGGGAGAAGTCAAACAGAAATATACTGGGAGGTTTGCAAAGTTTGAACGATAATGGCAGTAGAGGCTGGGCCGTACTCCAGGGGCGTTGAGTGTCAAGGGAAGAATTCTCCAGCATAAAAGATTATAGCACATTAGAGTATATTTATAAGTTGAAGGCAAGAAGACTGCAGAGAGGGAGAGACTGAGGATGTAGGAGGGAAACGGAGAGACCTAAGGAACAAGGTCCTGGGAGACAGAATGACAAGGGACTCGGGGAGAGGTGAGCCTGCGCTTCCTCATGTGAGTGGAGGAGGGGAAGAGGGTGTTGATAAGAGTGTCCAAGTGATCTTAATTTTCCTCATAAATTAGGAGTCAAGTTTCTCTGCTAAGAGTTCTCAGAGTTTGTGGCTTAAAAAAAAAAAAAGAAAAACTACTTATTTTTGTTGATTGGTCTAGAATAGCACTTGGATGTTGTATCTGTTAGCGCTCCTTCAGTCTCCAGTGTTGAAGCAAACTGGCATAGGTGGGAAGGGTCATCTGCTTTTGTGTCTGGGTGGATCAGGCAGAGCTGGGGTGGGTGGTGCTTGATTTGGGGATCCAGTGACACTAGCAGACTGTTTCTGTCTGTCTGGACACGCCAGGCTTGGCCCACTTGCCAGGCTTTCTGGGAACTTCTGAGACAGTCTGGACATGCAGTTTTAAAGCCTGGGTCCTGTGCTCGATCCCTTATCTGGGGTGTCTGAGATCAGGGAAGGCAGGGGTTCCCCGGGCTAGTAGCACCAGAATTTCCTGAAAAACCTAGTAAAACCCAGACCGGGCCCCAGGCCAGAGTGCCTGATTCTGCGAGGCCCAAGAATTTCCATTTCTAACAAGTTCCCAGAACAGCCTGAGGCTGCCAGTTACAGACCACTGTTTGAGAAGCACCGCTCTGGAGGCATCGAAGGGGGCACAGCTCCCCCAGAAGGGGGCATGCCTGCCATCTGTCCTCTGGAGTCAGCCCCTGAGCATTTGTCTGGCTGGTCCTGTGAATCGCGTCCACTTGAATTCAGATGTTGAAGCTCTCGTCCCCACCGTGACAGTCCTTGGTGATGGGAAATAATTAGTGCCTGATGAATCAGGGGAGCAGCACGCGCACGGTAGGATAAGTGGCTTTTTAAGAAGAGAATAGGAGACAAATCATGGGCTCTTTGCCATGCAGTGGCACACTGAGAGGCGGCTGCCTGCAAGTCAGAAACAGAGTCCTCACCAGGAACTCAATTTGCTGGCACTTTGATCTTGGACTTTGTAGCTACCAGAACGGTGATAATAAACATCTGCCGCATGAGCTGCCCAGTGCTTGGTTATTTTGGTAGAGTGGTCCAAGCAAACTACTGCAAATACCAAGCGCTGGTGAGAAAGCAGAAAAAGTGGGTTGCCCTCATTGTGGATGGGAATGTAAAATGGCACAACTACTTTGGAAAATGTTTGGCAGTTTTGAAAGCAAACATCAAGTACAGTGTTACTGAGAAATTGCACTCCTGGCCATTTATCTTGGAGAAACAAAGGGTGGTGGTCACATGGAAATCTGTATGTTGTATGACTGTTTATAGCTGTTTTATTTGTAACAGCCAAAAATGAGAAATAATCCAGATGTTATTAGATGGGTGAATGGTTAAACAAACTGAATTACATCTATGCTATAGAATACCCCTGTGCAAAAAAAAAAAAAAAAGGAATAATCTGTCAATATACATAACAATCTGGATGCATCTCCAGAGACTTCCTTTAAATGAAACATGCCAATCCAAAATGGTTACATAAGATACAATTCCATTTATGTAAAATTATTTAAATGACAAAATTATGTAGTCGGAGAACAATTTAGTGGTTGCCAGAAGTTCATGAGATGGCAAACAGCGGAGTGAGGTGGACGTGGCTATGAAAGGGCGACAGGAAAGGTCCTTGGGTGCCGCAGTGTTTTGTATCCACACTGTGGTGTCCATATCCTGCCTGTCATGTCACACTATAGTGTTAAAGGTACTATCATTGGGAAAAGTTGGGTAAGAAGTTCATGGGCTTGCTCTGTATTATTTCTTAGAACTGCATGTTAACCTATAGTTATCTGAAAATTTAAAAAAAGAAAACAGCATAGTACCATAATGAACTAGGCTGATGGGCTTATAATATGTAAAATGTAATTTGTATGACAATAATGACACAAAGGAAGTAAAAGGAATAAACGTGAATAACATTATTGAAATTAAATTGGTATTAATTTGAACTAGATTATTTAAAATTGAATAGTTATTGTAATCCTCAGAACAACCAAGTAGAAAGTGAATGGGACAAAATATAAAAGAAACAAAAAGGAAACAAAACTAAAAGAAACAAAAAAAAAAGAAACACAAAGGAAATTAAAATGGCTGGAAAATATTTATTTAACACAAAAGAAGGCAGTACTAGAGAAACAGTAAGACCTAAAACATATGAAAGAGAACAAGTAGCAAAATGGCAGCTGTAAATCCAACTTGGACCAAGCACTGTGTTTTGGTGCCCCTGTCGTGATGACTGGGTTCTGATGGACATGGGGCGCAGGCTGATCCAGTGTGAGGTCGGCCTGTCTGGTGGCTGGGAAACTCACGCTCCCACTGCACGAGGAACAGAAAGACTTGGTTGCTGCTCATCTTCATCTGGTAAGCAAGAGTGGAGGTGATGTATGGACATAGCTGATATAAGGAAAGGCAGAACAGACGGGTAAAAATAAACTGGTTCTTGGCTGACATTGCTCGGCTCAGGGCTGCAACTGCTAACACCCAAGTCACTTCTGGATGGACAAACCAGGACGATACAGCTCTCAGGAACATAGCTTTGCAGGTAGAGGCCCTATGACTACACTGACATCCTTTCCTCTGGACGGATCCAGCCCCATGCCTGAGTGGATGGATGGGTGTGTGAGCTGCTTTCCATCTCTCTGACGCCCTGGCCCGGGCACCTGGCATAGCACATATTCTCTACAACCGGATAGATCTCTGATCCTTGCCTGAAACCTCCCTTCCTAGGAGGTTTTTTTTTTTTTTTTTTACATGAACCATATATTTTACTGATTATGCCAATTTGAGCAATCTTTTCTATTTCATGCAACCAAAAATACATAGCATACATAATTTTTAAATCAGGAAATGAGATGTTATAAGGAATGGAGCCCAATGTGGAACTGTTCAAACTAAAAAGGTGGTGGGAGGTAACAAGGGTAATTCTTTCTACCCCAAGCTAAGACCTTTATATGCTGTAGCAAAAGAGCTGGTCAAAATATTTCTCATTGTACTTTAGGACTCTGACCACATTCCTACCAAAACTATTGCAGTAAGACACCAGGCTGGGGGTGGAAATCAGGATTGGGGGGATTCAATGTACTGTGTAGCCTTCAGTTAGGTCTCATGTGACGGACTTTCGGAAAGGCCCCCGGGACTGCAGGCAGAAAGGGAACGAATGCCGCAGCTGCTACCGTAACCGCCCTGTGCTGAACTGACTCTCTCACCTCACCTCACACGCGCCATTCTTCTGTAAAACGTCCCGACCAAAGCGCACGCCCCAGCGTGTCCTTGAGTGTAGGTGTCACTCTTAGCCTACCAAGCACACTTGCTCCCCCCAACTGGGTTTTAAGGGTAGCGAGTTTGCCTTTGTTCTCAAACTTCTTTGTGTCACTTATGCTTACTGTAATTATGTGTTTTAATTAAATATTATGGAAGCCAATGAACTATGGTTGTGAAAATAGAGGGCTTTTTCTATGAAAAATAAATGCTTTGGAAAACTTGATAAAGGTCAATTGCTTTAACTATTTCTCTCAAACTATAACAATTAAGGCAAATCACACAATTTTCGAAGGATTCCTCTCTCGTATACTTTTCAGGAATCCTTTAATTCTCATTTCAAATTAAAATAGAGGGCTGGGAGTGGGGCTCAGTGGTACAGCACTGGCCCGCCATGCCCGAGGGCTAGGGTTCTACCTCCAGCCCTGGAAAAAATCAAGCATAAGAGAAAGAAAGAAGGAGAGAGAGGCAGAGAGGGAGGGGGAGGGGGAAGAGGGGGAGAGTGAGAGGGAGAGGAGGATGGAACGGTGGAGGGGGAGGGGGAGGGGAGAGAGAAAGAAAGAAAAAGGAAGGAAGGAAGGAAACGGGGAGGAAATCTTAGATGCTTTGATGCATTGTGGCTAAGGTTTATGTGAAAAAGACCCATACTGGAAGAAAGACCATAGCCTCATGCCAAATCATTAGCAAACAGTAGATAAAAGTAAATGTTTACAGTATGTATGTATCCATGTTACAGCTCCTTTTGAATGCAGACTGACCAACAGGTAGTCCTACCATGTTGGATAAGAAGTTTCTCACTGTGGCTTTGCTGAGATAACTTTCTATTGGACTGTCCATCCATGGGGCCTGGGGTCCAATAACCTTAATTCTCCTTCACAGCTAAGTTTAGAGCCATAGAAAGCAGGAATTCCCTATAATTCCCACCACCTTCATCCATTTTAAACATCTTAGTTCATGCATTAGCTACCAGACAAATGGAGGGAATAGAAGGGCTGGATAAATTTCTAAGAAAACTGTATTTGCAAAGAAGTCAGAAGCATGGCCGGTAAATGTTGGTGATTCTCAAAGTCTAGGCTGAAAATAAGTGCATTCTTTGTCTCCTCCTGGGCATATTCCCAGCAGGCATCCTGCAAACATGAGGACGACAGTGAAGAGAACTCTGGGAACTTCAGTGGGCTGTGGATTAAGACTGGCCTGAAGTTTACCAACTCTCGCTTTTCGGTTATACAAACCAACACATTTCTGCTACTGTTTGGATTGTGTTTTCTGTTTCCCAACAGATACAAAGAGCAGCCTTTTGTTTTGGGGTGTGGGGGAGGCAGTGTCTAAAAGTGGATTAAAATGTCCAACCAGTTAGTTAAGAGTGCCTATCTCCCTTAGGGAGTTTTGAGCATACAAATTGTTATTGTTTCCTCTCAGCTTGTGACGCAAGGGCTGATGTTTTAATTCCTCCAATGATCTCTTAGTGCCCCTTATAGGTTGGTGCCACCATCAACTGCCCAGCTGGACTTCCATTTAACCTGCCTCTGGTTGTTCTAAAGTTTGCTCTGCCCGAGGCCAGTGGATGAATTACAGCAGGACACCTAGACTATGAGCTAGACGGGGCCCTTTAAAATGTGTACGGATGAAATAAAATATTACTTTAAGTAATGCAGCAGAACACATTAGGACGGCAAGGAGCAAACAGGGTGACTCTACTTGCTTTGAGCAAAGTGAGTCCCAGGGTGCTGCCAGTGTGACTCAGGTCCTTCGTGGTGGGACGTTCACTCTAGGGCAGAGGGTCCCATCTGCTAATGCTGGGCTGGTCCTGGTCCTGGTGGTCTGTGGATCTACTGCTTGCCCCTTCCTTGCTCTGCTCTGTCTTACACAAAGAATAAATTCTGCAGAATAGTTCCCAAACTGAGAATAGCTTGGGGGGCAGGAAGGAGGGAGAAGTGAGGGCCTTTCTCCCACTCCTTATCTGGCCCAGGTGACGTCTGATGTGACAACATACAAATGCCTCTCTGATGACCTTGGCCTCCCCACTCTGACCCACGGGAAGCAGTGGATTCCAGGGAGTGTTAATCTCTGAGTCGTCTCTTGGTTTGCTAGTGAAGAGTCTGGCTCTTTCCCCTGGCAGCCAGTTTCTGCACCAGCTCCCTCTGTTTTAAATACCCAAATGGTCTCTCATCCAAGAGGGTCCTGATAAATGTAGTAGCTATTCCCAAGCTTCAGGAGGATGGGTCCAAAATACAGCTATTCTATAGCTGAAGTTGCTTTTTTTTTTTCCTATTTGTCTCACATTTAATAAGCACTCATGTTATTATTTTTTCCTTGCATTCTCAACATTTCTTCTATTTATGACTTGAAGTTACACTTCAGCTTATAAATGGACTTTCTTGTTTTCTAGTTATTACATCTTCGCATAATACTTTCCAAACACCGTTTTATGATGTTCCACACTTAAAAAGCCACCTGGATATTCTCCCTTTCTAGTCTTTTTGTTAAACTATCTTTAAGCCCCCTTGCATGTTTTTGTAATGTGTAAGGCAGACTCTGTTACGACAGAAAAGTTTCAAAAGACTTGTGCAGCTGGGAACTTTTTGATGATTTCATTTTATAAGTCCTTTGGAATGAACGTGGGCATTAAGAGGCACAATGAATACAATATCAGTTTAACAAGATTTGAGTGGCCTTATTTTTACAGAGAAGTTAACATTTCTAGACATTGTGATTCCACCAGTGGCTTTCTCTATAATGTTTAAAAAATGGAATTTAGCAGACATATAAAATGGAAAAAAATAGAAAAGTTGTCATAAATCTTTTATACTAAAGTGTTTTTCGATTGCTTCAGAAAGAAACAAGATGAGAAAGTCCAGGTGCTATTTGTTAAAGTATAGGGTTGATGTTTCAGCATCTCAAAGGGATATAATGAAAGAAACCAAAGAACACAGGTCACGTGTTTGACGGGAACTCACCAGAGCAACCAGGCCCATCTGGGTCTCTGCGTGAAGCGGGAATGTACGGGGCTTGCCAGAGCAAGGAAGAGCGCACAGCGTGGTGGCATCCACCAGACCCTCCCTTCGTGTGGGCCCCAGGTCTGCCCTTGTCCTGGTCACGGTGCCTCTCCAGTGTGACAACGGGGCGACCCAGGGGCAGGGTGCGGGGGCGAGACTTCCATGCTTTTATGACAGATTTGCTCTGGCAATGATCTTACCCACTTGCGCCACCAACACTGGTTTGTGGACACAGCGCTTGGTTTAGAGAAGTTAGAAGACCTCTCCGGGAGACGTTGGTTCTCTCTTCAGTCTGTGGGCTGGTGAGCAGCAGGAGACTTTACCAGTTGTGCGTCTGGGCCCCCGTAGGTATTTCTTCTCTTTAGGGTCTTTGGTTTTAGCAGATAAATTTGCACTTCATGCTTTGAAGATACAAAAAGGTTTTTCAGTATTTAGACATATATATACGTGGGTGTGTGGGTGTGTGCGTGTGTATGAGAGCTTTCAATATCTATGATTTCTCGCACTTCTTTAAATAGCTGTGTATTATTCCTTCACATGGATGTTTAAACCAGCAGCATATTAGTGATCGGTTTGAATATTTCCAGTTTTTGCTACACAGACATTGCTGCAGTAAACATCCATGCCTTTAGTGAGCTTTCTGGCTATTTCTGTAGGATAAATTCCTATTTCTACACAACATATACTTACACAAACATAATGAGAATGTTAGTACAAATTATTATTACTTCTTTTTTGTTTCTAGAAGCGTGTAGCTTGGTTATTTGACATTAATATTAAAGGACTGTGGTTCTCAGCAATTAATCGCAGAATTCTTTTGTTCTCTGAGTGCCTTGGAGGGCTTGGTAAGCAAGTTTAGAGACAGAGGCTAATACACAGATAAATCTTCCTGAATAATCTCAAGAAAGGGAAACCGGAAGGGAAAGTTGTGGAATTCAGGAAGCCAAAGACTGGAGCAGTAAGATGAGGACCCGCAGTGGTGAGGAGTGGGAAGGAGATGGGAAGGAAGAAAGTGGGGTTTCCTCACACTCCAGCACAGAAGGAATTCTGGAGAAGAGACATCCAGTTCTCAGTGTGGAATGAGTGTTGAGCATCTCTACCTGCCACCAAGTTGCCAATAAACTCAACACTGATTGTTACTCATTTTTAAGTAAGTTCTTTTGGAGGTGCTCAACAAAGAAGACAAGAGAGCAGTAGGCACTGGAGTTAGTGTACAGCAGTAGTAGGACTGTGGTAAATACTAACTGTAGTATAACCACACTGTATGTATTTGGGAAATCAAGACAAAGGCAAACAAAACAGCCATGGCTCTAGCCATGTACTATTATAACAACCACTATTATAATTTTAGTGGGTTTCTGACCATCCCTCTTTTATGTGCATTTTTTACATGATAGTTTCTATACAATTCTGCATCTTACTTTGTAAATTGGGTATTACTATGTGTGTGTGTAGTTATAAACAAAATTACATGATGGAGAAGCAAGCTTTTTATATTCATATTTTCACTTTTATTGCAAGTTTTATTGTGCCCAGAAGTAATCATAGACATATGAATGTAGTGCATGTTTGGGATTCTATCCTCAGGGCTGAGAGTTCAGTGCACATGTTGTAGGGATGTGTTTGGGGAACAAAAATATGACAATGAATATGTTTTGGGGGGCTATTGATGTCACTTTCAGTTCTAAATATGGAAAATGATGTTGTTGATTAACTATCCACTCCTTCAAATTTCACAGGTTTCAGCATTTTGTATTTTGGTTCTTGATCACACTGAATTAATTTTTAATAAACATCTGAAAGCTAAAAACACAATCTGATTATACATGTCAGCATGGAAAAGAAAGATTATATTTTCTCCTTAAGGTACTTTTTTCCCAAAACGTAGTTTCGCTCTTGGAGTTTCATGATTTACTGAACTTTGTATATATTGACTTAAGTATACACTTAAGTATTTAAGTAGAAAGTTAATGAAATACTTTAGCAAAGAGAAATCACTGAGTTGACGAGACACCGTGCCTACATATTGCTAAGTAATACACAGATCATGTTTAATATTTGGATTATAAACAGTCACAGAAGTGGTTGTTAATATTCAGTATGGATAATTAAGAGATTTTTAGAAAGAAAACCATATGATTATCTACATGATATATAAAAATAAGAAATAGTTGTATAACCCACACACAATACTTAATATAACTTACGCATTTCTTTTTATAAAATTTAGAGTCATACTATAAAGTTTAACTCTCTAGTTTTCTGAAGACTAAGGAAGATTTTTAGAATGCTTCAAGCTGAAGGATCCACTAAATTACAAGGGGTTCTTTCCGTGGTAGTGTCTCTTTGGTATTTCAGGGTCCTGAGGTAAAAGTAAAACCCCGAATAACCTGTACTACTTTCCTCTAATCTCGGTGTTCTGTTAGAATTCTAGGGTCCCAACTTCTTACTTTTGATTTGATTTGATTCCTATACTTGTTTTCCTGAAATTTTCTACTGTTACCCGTGCTTCCTGCCGATCTTCCCTGGCTGATACCATGACCCCAAATCCAGAGAGACTCAGAAGTTGCCAGATCGTTTAGTTAGGTAATTTTGACCCTGCTGCATTAGATTTTAAATTAGCTTGTGATGGCAATTTAATAGGAAGACTACTGTCTCTGAAATACATGGATTTTTTTTTTGTGGGTTTTTTTTTGGGGAGTTGGATGCTGGGATAGAACTCAAGGCCTTGTGCTCAGAATACATGGATTAAATATAGCTTTGCAGAGAAAGCCCAGAGTTTATAGTGCTTACCAGTCAGTAGGTTATCTTGAGAAATTCAGTTAGGTCTTGAATCATTTATTCTTTCAGCCCATTTCTGTACTGATTAGTGAACGACAATTCCAAAGATCATCTTTTTCCTTCTCCTCCTCCCTCTTCTCTTCCTTTCTCTTCTCCTCCTCTCCTCCTCCTCCCTCTCCCCCTTCCCCCTCCCCATGCCTCCTTCTTCTTCCCTCCCCCACCTTTTTTTGGGATAAGTCTCACTAAGTCACTGAGTATCCCAGGCTGGGCTTGAATTTATGACCTTCGTGTCTCAGCCTGATGGGGTTACAGGTTTGTGCCAGTCCTACTCATTTTGAGTGATCAAATGAATGTGAGTTTTTAAAAAATATAAACTTCTGTAATTTTAAATGATATGTCCTTGAAATAATAAATGAAAAAGAATATTTGCATCTAAATGCAGAGATATTCAAATGCATTCTCAAAAGAGTTCAATAGATTTTCAGTAAAGTACAAAATTTGTTAAGACTTCATTGTCTTTAACTTTCGGATCAGTTATAAATCAGATGAGTTTGTATGTTTATTAGTAGGTTGCCTTAGAAATTTCTAAGAAATATGATTTCTAAATCCTGCTTAACTCCTTGAGGGTTAACCAATTATACTTCTTAACCTATTGATTTGATTTTTAGACAAAGCCATACACCTCTTCTAAGTGCTTATCTGTCTTGAGTTTGTGCATTCCTGTATATTCTTGAGTGAAACACAATATATATATAAATGCTATAAATCAAAACAGCTTTTAGAAACCCCCAGTGTCAGACCATTTTGTATAATACACATTCCACCACTAAGGAAAGCTTAGAGCAGAATAAAAATATTTTTCGTATTTTTTAGTTTATTTCAATATGCAAAGTCAACCAATTCCTCTCACATTATAAAGAACTGTTAAAAAACATAAAAAATTGCAGCCAATGTTTTATGATCGTCACAAGCATTGCTCAACAACTTTACGGAAAGTTCATAGCCCAAAAGAATTGAGTGAGGAAAAAAAAAAAAAAAAAAAAAAAAAAAAAAAGAATTGAGTGAGGAAGCCAAGTATGATTTTTATCAGAAACAGAGATTTGAATAGTTGTTTAAAATAATAAATGTATTCGAAATAGTAAACTATGAATTAGTAAAACTTCGAATTCCAACAATGTTGAAATCTCCTTAGAAAATTGTTTTTAAATATAAATATGAAAGGGAGGGGACGGGAATGGGAAAAAAAGAAGCAACAAGATATATCACGTACAGGTACAAATCCCTTGTGATGAATGTTATCACTATGTACATCAAAAATGTACTATTAAAATAAATTAAAATACATAAATTAATTAAAAATATAAATATAAGTGCAAAATGATAGAAGCGTATGGTGTAGATTGGTTGCATGTTAAACACTTGACTTTTTAAAAATAGAAAGTCTCTTTGAAAATAAGTATTCCTCTAATAAAACATTAAAGATAGGTCTAAAATTAGCCCCATAATTATGACTGCTAGTACATGAATCTCAAGCACTTCTTTTTAAAAGATTGATGAAGTAGTTGGATTTTCACAATAAAATATATAATTACTATTAACTGTTAGAATCTTTTGCCTGAACTTGAAAGCCCACATTTACATTTAAAGTATACATTTTATCAGGAAAAAAAATTAACACGAATTTATACTAGCTCATATATTTATTTTAAAAGTTATTCTTATACAAAATGCTTTTAAAAAGACATCAGTATGCTTAAGTTTAAAGTATACCTGCAAATTCATAAGAAAATGACCCAGGAAAGATTGTAAAAGTGGACAGAGTGAATGACTAGTAAACTCACAGAAAATGAAAGCAAATGGTCAATAGATATGAACAACATAGCCGGACACACTGGTAGTGTGATGTTAGCAGATTAAAACAATACTATTCTCATCAGATCAGCAAAATGTAAAGATGAATAACATCCAGTCCTTTCGAGGGCAGAGTTATATATTGGTAGCCTATAAATGGATAGCATCTCTTATGGTTTCCATCTAGAATGTCCCCCAAGAGTCTCATGTGTTCAGAGGTGGAGATTTTGGAAGATGATTGGATCTTGAGAGTGCTAAACTCATCAGTGGTGAGATTCTTCATGAGTTCCGTAGGTAAATGTTCTGTTAGGAGGCGGGGCCTGACTGGAAGAGGCAGATAACTAGGGTTGTGCATGCGAAAGGTGAATCTCTCTCCGCAGCTTCTTCCTTCTCTCTATGCTTCCTGGATGTCATGAGGTGAGCAGCTTTCTTCCACATTCCCTTCCGCCATGATGTTTCTGCCTTGGAGTCACTCCATCATGGACGGAATCCTCTGAATCCTGCGCCGAATTAAACCTCTTCTGCTTTAAGGTGGAGTGTCTGGTATTGGGAAATGGAAACACCGACCGATACAGCATCTTTTTGAAAAGCCATATGTTGTATGTATTAAAAATTTTCAAATGGCCATTCTCTTTGACATAGCAGCCCTACTTTTAGGAATATATCCATATTCATCTATATATGTTTGTATGTATTATATAAGAAGATAATAACGCATATGTGTAAAGTCATGTATATAAAAATGCACATTTGGAATGATATCTGTTTTTAATAGCAAACATTTAGCAACAAGTCTATGAACAATTGAATAATTAGGTCAATTACAATATATCCATATTATAGAATTCTATGCAGTTATTAAAAACAATTAATAGTGATTTACTTATAATGGCAGATATTTCATGGTATATTGTTAAATGAAAAACTGGAAACCAAATATTTAAAATGATACCAACAGTTTAAAGTAGTCTAAGATATGTAGTCCCCTGAGGTATCTGGTGGATGAAAATGTCAATACTCTCTGAAAGAAGCGCATCTTTTTTCTAGTTTTCAAATAACTTTCTTGAAAGATAAATTCTCAACAGAAATGAGCAGCTTGCAACCAAAAATTATCCAAAAAACAAGGAAACTAAGTAGCTCAAATGGAGATATCAGAAATAAACTCAAACACTTCAGATATTTTTGTCAGACATAGATTGTAAAATAATTATGATTAGCATGTTTAAATAAATGAAAGAAAATTTTAAAGATCTATATAAAGTTTAATAAAGTACGTAAAATGATCAATCAAATTTGAACAAGAATCACACACCTAGAACAAGAATAGCACACGTAGAAATGAAAAATATAATAATGGATATGGGCAAACACTTCTGTGGAGGGACTTAGCAGTAGATTAGATGCAATTGGAGAGAAAATTAGTGATCTTAAAGACAAATAAACATGAAGAAATTATCCAAAATGTTGCACATAAATGGGATGCAAAACATGGGGAAAGGTGTTTACGAAAAATGATGGGTACAATGGAATTGTGTCTAATGAAAGTTCCAGAAGAAAAAGACAGCAGAAAGAGGAGCAGAGGTAATACCTGAGAATAAGATTGCTGATAATTTTCAAGAACTGATAAAAAGTGTCTTCTTCCAGATTCAATCTGGAACATACTGAAAATCAGACAGGATAAATACAAAAGAAAAGCCACAACTAGATAAATCATAGTGCAACTGGACAGCAACAAAGATAGAGGAAGTTCTTTAAGGAGATATATTACCGTAAAAGGCGACAGACTGACAACGTGTGTCTTGACGGCAGCAAAGGAAGCCAGGAGTCTGTGGACTGACGTATTCGATGTGCAAAAGGAAAAGTATTTTCAATCTAAAGCTCCATGTTTAGGAAAAAAATATCGTTCCTGCATGAAGCCAGACTGATGACATTTTCAGGCCATCAAAAACAGAGGGGGGTTTGCTGTTAGCAGATCTTTGCCAAAGGAAAACCTAAGACTGTGCTACTGATGGAAGAAGGGATCTCATATTAAAGGTCTGAGATACAAGGAGGGATGGGAGGATTGAGGGGAGCTGACTTCTACTAACAACCAAGACAGAGTAACAGGATTTGGATTTAGCCTCCTGCCTGAAACACCGCTACCATCAACAATAAAGTGGAATAGTAGACGTGAGGGACTTGGCAAGGACAAATGAAATCTGTTGGAAGTAATGACACATTTCATTCTCTCGGTTGTAGCAATTCTTTCACATATGCCAAAATTTACACTGTTCAATTTAAATGTGCATAGTGTATTGTATGTCAATCATACCTCAAGAATTATATTTTAAAACATATAGAGAACAGGGAAATTGGTAAATCTAAATAACATGATGAATGAATAAAAGAGCAATATTAATTAATATCTTCAGGAGTTATTAAAATGAATAAATGAAATACATGAGCACAATGGCATATTCCACAGGGGGACACAGTTCTGGGCTCAGGAACAGGTTAAAGGTATTTTGACTAACTTGAGACTTTGATAAATTATAACCTACAACTTAAATTTTTTGGTAAACACTAAAAGAAGAGTATTAGAATGTTTAACTTCCAAAAGGTAACAGACAAAATTGAATTAGAAGAAAATACTGAATTCAAATAGAAGGCAACAAGGAGAGGAAAAGAATCACAGAAAATACAGGACTAGTGGCACAAAATAAGGTGACACATACTGAATAAATTAGATGCCTTCATCAAACACAAAAATTATTAGACTAAGTTTAAAAAAACACTATATTCTGTTATAGTGCACGTATCTGTAAGTTTTGAGAAGGTTATAAGTAAAAGATTAAAAAATGTATATGAGGAAAAGACCAAAAAAAGCTGATATATATCTATTAAACTCAGATAAAATACACCTTCAAGTAAAAAAAAAGTCTTTGCTGGGGAAAAATGGTCTCTGTATGTGATGAAAAGTTCAGATCCCAAGAAAATATAACTAACATATTTCTATGTAGCTATGAAGATAGTTTCAAAAATAAAGTACAAGCGTATTCCATATCATTAATTTTGGCCAATGAGACATAAATAGAATTGTAGTGTGTCAACTTTCCTTAAAAACGAAAACAAAAACAAAAATGAAAAGAGTGTGCTTGGCCCCCTTTCGTCATGATTCCTCCCTGCTGTGGGCTGTGATGTGGTACCGATGGTGAGCCCATCTTGGGACCGTGGGCCTCATCCAGTGGGAGGAACCCGGGTCTGCAGGACAGGGTAGAAGTGTCTCTGTCAGCTTTAGCTCTGCACGCCCGAGTATTGTGAATCATTAATTTCTCTCTTCTAACTGCTGCTTTTGGAGTTTGTGTTTTCACACCCGAACCTAATCTTAGCTAATACAAAATGAGTTTACTAAAGCCAAGGAAGTAGGCAGTTGTGCAAAAGCAGCAGAAAAAACATTGCCTTCCTAATCCAAAGTTCTCCAGAGACACTATTACAACACTTAGGTAATCAGCATGACGGAAGAAAAAGTAGTTCTCTCAAACTCCTTCATGCTGTATTGCATATGTTTTATTAATCTGTGCTTCTGCCTCCTACCTTCAGCCGATTAGCCTGTTAGGAAGGAAATAGAAGATTAATTCAGTTCATTTAGACTTTCTTTTTCTTTTCTCATCTTCTTCAAACACTTAATATTCACGGAAACTGTCAAGTTGTCCATTTGTGATGAATATCCTCTATAGGAAATTCAATTGATTAAAAGGAATATCCCTCATAGAACGTACACATTTTAATTTTTGTCCCATAATATCTGATTACAATCTGTTTGTGTTCCTTAGAAGTCAGTTTGCGTCTGCCGTTCTTGCTGTTGTTCTACAACCCAGTGATAAGACCCAGAGACGAATTGTTCGAGTGCAGACACTTTCCAGGTAATACAGGGATAAGAAAGTTCATCATAGAGAGAACCAAAGGAAGATTTTAACATGGAAAACCAAAAGCTGGTGACCTCGCTAAATACTCTTCAGGATGCCAACTCTGAGTCAGTAGGTTCTGGCACATTTTGACTGGTTAAAATTCATAATGGAGTGTGTTGAAGGAAATGACTGAAGACCTCAAAGGTCAGAGGAGTATGAGAACACTATCAGTGAACTAAACCACTGGTTTCCAAATTGGAGTACACATGAACTCTTTCCAAAGAGCATGTGGGTGTAAATAGCTTATAGGAATTCAAATTCCAGGCTCCAGATTCTCTTAAAAATTTATGTATCTAATAATGTTTCCTATGTGCAAAACAACATCCTGGATTTCTTGTTCTACCTCCCTTTTTATAATCAGCTTTCTCCCACTTTATAAGACTTTAGGATATTAACAAATAATTTTACCATAAACTGTAGTCTACTTTCTACCAAGTAAATCATATTGAGTGGTAAAACTAATTTTTCTTGCAAATAGTTTATTCATCACTTCGTTATTTGAAGAGGCTAATGCTCTTGGTTTTTATCTATTCATAATATTACAAAATTGAAGTGAAAAATACTACTAATCACCCAAAGAATGCTACTCTTCTCAAAATATGAAATAGCCTCCCGTAGACATGTTCTTATTTGGTATAGACACATGATTTACTAGGCATCTGGAAGCCATTCTTTTACGACGTCTTCAGTGTTTCCTTTGGTGTTATTGGGAGACATCACCCGGATATTATTAATCCTCAGTTTGTTTTTCCAAAATATCAAATCTCATGTTAAATCCTTTATTCTCCATGAGGATTTCTGGAGTAATCACTTCTTGGCTAGACTACATATTTTCTATATCAAATAACTTTTCCTACATTCCAGCATATTTTGCTCTGAGTTTATGCTTTAAAAAAAAATCCAGAGCAAGTGCGTCTTGACACAAAAACAACTCAAAATTGTTTACAGTATTCTGTATTCTTATTTAGATGAAAGAGGGAGTTTGGGATGAAACAAACTTTGACATCAACAATTTATTAAAAAAACATTTAAAATATTTAAAGTAACTGCATAAAAGAGACAAATTTGGACATACAGCCATTTTAATTTGGCTATTCACCCTAGATTTTCTTGCTGAAGTGTGGAATATAATAATGTACAGGCAGTGATGACCAAACTAAGAATGCGTTTGATGAATGGTAAATGGTATGATGAAGAAGGCTCCTTTGGCAGTTGAATTATTAGTTCCAATCATTGTCTTCACTGTCTTGTAGTGGTGGTATGTATCCACATCTGTACCATAGTTTCATGGTTGAAAAACACTAGTTCCCTGCTGTATTAGTCAGCTTTTTGTTCCTGTAGTGAAATGCCCAAGATAAATAAATTAAAAAGAGGAAAGGTTTCTTTGGCCTCACAGTTTTGGAGGATTAGTCCATGGTGGTTTGCTCTGTTGCTTAGGGTCTGTGGTGAGAGAGCACATCCCCGTGGTAGTGTGTGGTAGAGGAAGCCCATTCACTTCATGGCTGCAAGTTAAAGAGAAAAGGAAGAGGAAGGAATCAGAGTTTCACAGTGCCCTTCATGGATTTGTCTCGGTTGACCTATAATCTCCTGCTGGGCCCCACCTTTTAAAGGTTCCATCACCTCCCAGTAGTGCTGAGCTGGGGACCAACCTTTGAACACATGAGGCTTTGAGTGACATTTAGGATCCAAACCGTAATGACTACCCTTTGACTTTGGGCTTGGCCATAGGACTTGAATTGGTCAATGGGATATCAGTGACACAATGCAGTCAGAGTCTTGGAATATTTGTGGAAGTGATCCACATGACAAAAATGTGCTGCAGGTAGCCACTGCTCCACAGCCTGTGGTCCACATGAGACATGTTGGAACCAATCTTGGCCTGAAGCAAAACCAAGAAGGCACACAGTCTGAAGCAGAGGCTCAGCATAGACCAGCTGAACTGTTATAGAAACATGAATGACCTACGGATTCTCAAGTGGGAGTGTAAATACATGTGTACTGCAGAGTTTGGGAATGTTTGTTATTCAGCATTATCACAGCAGTAGCTGACTGTCACAGGAACTTTATCTCCTCTGATGGTCTGTGTGCATCAGGACTGGATTTATTTAAACTGTTGTGTTGATGGGATAATGGAGGAAAAAATTCCTAAAAGTGTCTGCTCTTATTACTCTGGAAAAGTTGAATTGTTCCTGGTTGCCCTTTTCTTAAAAGTCATAGGGATGAGCAACAACTCTTATTGTTGGCTTTAATATTGCTCAGACATTTACATATTTATAAACTGCCTCATTTTTCTTTCTCAAAGATTATAATTGACTCCTGACTGTGAAAGGAGGGTATAATTCAGTTACCATCACTCCTTCCCCAGTCTATCCACACACTTCCCTTGTTCTAGCACCTGTATAATAGTGTCAGTCATGACTGTGAGACTAGCTGCTCAGCCAGGAAATGCACACATTTATCTTGTAAATTTCCCCAGGAAGGGAGTCTACTAGAATCCTGGGGGAGCTGCTCCAGAGGCTGGTGGGTCTGAGTTGTGCAAGAAGTGGGCTGTAGTACATGCCTGGATGGCCCAGATGCCTTTCCTTATCCCACTTCTCCAGGACTAAAGCACCTCTGTCCTCAGCTGCTAGGGAGTGTTAGCAGATAATCGCATTTCACTAAGTGACTCTGTCACTTCCACCATATATCCAGGATGGCATCTTAACAGCACAGGTCAGATCATGTCACCCCCTGCTTTTATTTGTTCCTAGAATAAAATTTCAACTTTTTCCATGGTTTAAAGCAGGAGTCTCCAACTCCCGGGTAATGGACTGGTCTGTGGACTCTTGGGAACTGGGCCATGCAGCAGGAGGTGAGTGGCTTGTGTTACCCTCTCAGTTCTACCTCCTGTTAGAACAGCAGTGACATTAGATTCTCATGGGAGAACAAATGCTATTGTGAAATGCACATGCCAGGGATCTAGGCTGTGGGCTCCTTATGAGAATCCAATGCTTGATTGTCTGGTGTGAAGCTGAGGTAGTGATGCTAGAACTGGGGAGTGGCTGCAAACACAGATTAACTAGCAGAGAGGTTTGACTACACCGAGACCATAATAAATTAATTGCTTGCAGACTCATATCAAAACCCTGTCAGTGACTGGCAAGTGACAGCTAAGCTACATCTGGTGGCAGGCTTTATAGTGGCAAGTGAGTCGATGTATTTCAATTGTACAGTTGCATCTGGTGGCAGGCTTTAACTCAGAATTCAACACTTATTTTAGTCCATGTGTAGCCTGCCTGTTATTTTATTTACCATTTCCTTCTCGCCTCTTTCCCACATGGTGCACATGTCTCAGTCAGTTTTGTTAAGCCCACAAGCCAACCGGATACAAAATGAGTAAAAAACAAATGTCACTGGAGAGCTCTTTGGAAAAGGAGAAAGACCCGATAATGAGATAGCAGAAAACCAAGACTACCAACCAAAGAGAAAGCTACATTTTTAAGAAAATGCCGTGAGTCCTACTTAAATTGTGGCTTCATTGCAACAGGTGACTCCCATTCTCCAAACTTGCTTTGTATAATATGTGGCAACTGGCTACTCAGCGAAGCCATGAAACCTTCAAAACATCTTTGCCACGTGGAAAAAAGGAATGCTGCCTTAAAAGACAAGCCTTTGGAGTCTTTCAAAATAAATTTAAAAAATGACTATGAAGAACAGAAACAATTGCTGAAGGCTACTACTTCATCAAATATGTCTGCACTGAGAGAGCATCATTCTTAGTGGCTAACTGCATTGCTGAAGGTAAGAAGCCCCTTACTACTGGGCAAGAGTTGATCCTGCCTACTGATAAAGACATTCATTATAAACTTTGGGAAAGACTGCAGATCAAAAGGTGGCACATACTATAACTAGCCGAACTGAAGAAACAGCAGTGGATATTCAGACACAATTATTAGAGGATTAACGAATCACTGTGATATACAATCCAGGCTGTGAGTCTATCATGTTGACAAGAAGGCAACAATACTTGTTTTTGTGTGATACATTTTTCAGGAGGATGTGTACGAGGATGTGTTCTATAAACTTTTGTTGCCAATCAACACCACAGCTGCAGCACTATTCACGTCTTTGAATGATTACATACCAGGAAAACTGAATAGGTCATTCGTGTCAGCATGTGCATGAACAGAGCTGCTGCCATGACTGGATGGCTTTCTAGCTTCATTACTCAGGTCAAAGAGGTTACAAGTGAGAAATGTATTCAGTATCCTCAGGGGAATGTGAGTGTATGCACTGTGTCATTCACAGAGAAATGCTGGCTAGATGCAATACGTCACTTGAATTTAACATTTTACAGGATGCGATTAAAATTATTAGCCAGGGCTGGGGATTTAGCTCAGTGATTAGAGTGCTTGCCTTGCAAGCACAAGGGCCTGAGTTCGATCCCCGGCACCACACACACACAAAAAAATTATTAGCCACATTAAAGTATATGCCCTTAACTCATGTCTGTTTGTGCTGGCTATGAGAAATGGACACACAGCACATACGTCTGCTCTTCTGCACAGAAGTGAGATGGCTCTCGAAAGGAAGATCACTGGCTAGAGTCCCTGAGTTATGAGAGCCACTCCAGAGATTTCTTAGAAAAATAGTCACCACTGGCAGCACATTTTAGTGACACATTAATGGGTCACAAAACTTGAGTGATTTCAACATGCTCAACAAATTCAATCTGTCAGGGCAGAATGATAACTGTGCTCAAGTCCATAGATAATGTGGCTGCACTCAGAATCAAACTGGAATTATGGAGGCATGGTGTAAACATTGGGATTTTTGACGTTTCCAATACTAGCAGAGATTTTGTTAAGAGATGAGCCAGAGCCTTCTTTCTCCCATTTGGTGCATAATCACCTATCTCAGCTTTCAAAAGAGTTTGAGTATTACCTTCCAACCACAAAACCCCCAAATTAAGAAGTGGTGAAGCTGCCAGCCATTTGTGAGTAAGTCAGGTGAATCAGCTTTGTCCATGCTAGAGTCAACTGCTTGAGATCACAAATCACAGTGGTTTTAAAAGTATGTTTGTGGATTAAAAGTATGTTTCTAGATTAAAGTCAAGGCAGCAGATTTTGAGATTGCTACCAAAAAACCCTACTGAGAAGCCTATTTCCATTTCCAACATCCTATCTTTATGCAGCAGGGTTTTCTGCAGTGACAGCAACCAAACAAGATTGTGGAGTAAATTGGACATAAGCAACACACTTCAGGGATGGCCGTCTCCCATCACCTCCAGATGGGACCATCTAGTTACAGGAAAACAAGCTCAGGGCTCCTACTGATTCTGCATTAGAGTGAGTTGTATAATTATTTCATTTTATGTTATAATATAATAATAATAGAAATAAAATTCACAATAAATGGAGCGCTCTTGTATTATCCCCAAACCAAACCACTCTGTCTATGGAAAAAATGTCTTCCACAAAACTGGTCCCCGGTGCGGAAAAGTTTGGGGACTGCTGGTTTAAAGGTCTTACTTGATGCAATCCTGCCCAACTGTTCATCCTTTTCTCATTTATCTCCTTTGCTTACTGTACTCTGTACCACTGGTCTTCCTTCTATTCTGGGGCTCTTGAATAGAAAGGGGGACTTTTGGGGAGCCAGGACTGAACCTGGATAACTCAATTCCACAAACAAAACATGACACATGTTGGTGTCCAAAAGCTCTACTGAATACATTAGCAACTAGGATGTTTGAATCTAAGGAGCAGGAGCTATTTCGTTTCCAGACCGTGGGGCTTGGTCTGCAGTGTATTACTGAATAACATCTTAGGATATGGGGAGGCAGTTAAGGCTGGACTTGTTTGATTCTTTGTCCTCATCTCTAAGGGAAGGTAGGACCTGGTAGATTTGATCTTTAGGATTTCACAAGACTTTATGCAATTTTCTCTCATCAGAATTCCTATTGATAGTCCCTGAAAAATTCCACTGAAAGGAGATCCTGCCCTATAATGGGACTTAATCCTATTATTGTAACATGAGTGACTACTTCCTCAGGGCCTCCTGAGGTATCATGTGTCTCTGTTCTTTTCTGATTGAGTTCTTGGACACTCAAACCAAACTCTCCTGTCCCTTTCTCCCTTGCTGTGGTCCCTAAGTCTCTCTGTTGGCTACTTCACTAGCTGGGCTGACTCCCACACACATGAATTGGGCCCTTGACACCTGCTGAAACGTGTGCACGGAATGCTGCGTGTTCAATTCGTCCCCGTCAAAAGTCTTATGTTGAGATCCTAACCCTTAGGACCTCACAGCACAACCTTATTAGAGACAGGTCTTTACGGAAGTAGTCAGGTTAAAATGAGGTCACTAGAGTGGGTCCCAATCCATTAGGGCCGGTGTCCTTATAAAAAGCGGAAATTTGCATAATGGGTAGGTACACAGGGAGAAGGTCGTGTGAACATGAAGACAACTACTTCTAGGGGCCAAGAAGAGCCTCCCTCACAGTTCTCAGAAGGGATCCCACCAACACCTTAATTTTAGACTTTCGGGCTCCAAAACTGTTAGATAATCAACTTCTGGTGCTTAACAACCCAAATGTGGCACCTCTTACTGACAGACCTACGCACTACACCACAAAGCATGTACCTGAATTCTCTTCTGCACCTGAGGAAGTGGCTTACCCAAGCCACAACGCATAGGTTTTCAGGAAGCGTTTCAGCTGATGTAAATTCACAAAGGAGAATCCAAAACCTCCAAGTTCTTCCCAGGGGCCCCCGGCAGACTTTAAGTATCATGGGATAGAACTGGGTCCTGTACTCAAGCTCTAGCTACTGGTGGTGCTGGGAAAGGCCTCAGCCACAGCAAAATCCTGCATGTGCTCTTGAGATGCAAGGCTCTTTTCCGGGAATACAGCCACTTAACAATCCTTAGGCTGGCTCTAGCAACTGTGTCCAAGAAAATGTGGGCCTCGGCTTTCCGGTGCCTGGTTCAACAGGGTGTCGTGGAACAAGCCACCGTTCCCGAGGTGATTTGTCAATTTTGTTCCTTTTGTGTGTTAGTCACCCTTCTAAATCTTCGGGATACAGACTTCCAGGAGACCGACTATTTTCTGGAACTTACTTTATAGTGGTTGGAGACAGGCGACAAGATAGAGAAATCATGCTAAATCCTCAGGGAGGCGCTGGGAGTGGAGAAGTCTAGACTTCTCTGCAGGTGGAGGTTCCTTTTGGTAAAATTATTCCGCTCCTAATAACGTTTTTGCTTTCCAAAAGAGAAGAGAAGGCCCCAAATAAACTCAGACAAAGCCCAAATATCCTTACCTCCTATCTCTAGTGTCTGTAGAAAGGCTCTCTCGCCCCTGCTGGTGCAGTATAACATCCTGACATGCAACACCCTAGTACCATTCCGCACAGGGAAAGAATGTTTTATTTCTACTCTTCCACCTTAAATTATCCACAGTTGGTCCCCAAACACTCCACCTGCTAAAACTGTGTGCTGTTCGTTCTCCTAATCCTCAATATTCTCTTTTTTTCCCACCCCCTTAACCCCACTCCCCCCACCATCCTTTTCGGCAGAATGTCTAATGGTGGGGTTAAGACCATCTTTACAGACAAAGATAAACTGCGTTATGAAACAAAAAAGATGGGAGAAATGTTCTCATTTTATACTCATTTTCCGAACTAGACTATTGAAGCGCAGTTTCCGCTTTTCTAGTGGATACTGTTGTCGCGGCGTATCTACTTTTCCGAGAGAAAGATGAAGGCCTCGGAGAAGCCAAGAGGCGGCCCTTTGCGACGCTTCGCGGGTTCTGAGAAGGGAAGCAGGACACGCGGGGTGCAGGCCTTCGGGGAATCACGCCAGAAGCCGCGTTTCCAAAGACGGCCCTCCGGTTGCTTCCCGCTCCCGGCGCGTTGCCGAAAGGCCTGCGGGAGCGTAAACGGGATCCGGCCCGCGGAGGGAGGCGGCCGCGGGGGCCCGCTCGCCGGCGCAGGTGCGACGCGGCGGGCGCGGCGCTTTGGCCGGAACCGGGCGGCGGGGCGGGTCGCGGCGCTTACGGCGTCCTGGCAACCGGGACGCGGCGGCCGGGCGCTGCAGGTGACGCGGCGGGGCGGGGTGCGCGGTGCGCGGGGTCGCCGCAGGCGCCTCGTGGGGCCCCGGCCGGCCTTCCCTCCCCCGCCCCGGCGCCCGCGCTCCCTCCGCGCTCCCTCCGGGGCCCCGCGGCCGGCAGGTGTCTCTCGGCTGCGTGCGCGCAGGGTGCCGGGCGGGCGCCGCCTGGCCGCCGCCCCTGCCTGAAGCCAAGTTTCCAGACTGAAAGAAACGCGAATGGCTTTCGTTTCACTCCTGAGGGTGGAAGCTTAAACCTGACGCGTAAGAAGACACGCTCTGTGCCTGCCGGATTGGTAGAGAGAGCGAGCGCTGAAAGATTCCCAGTGGGTGTAAACAAACTCAGAGAAAACTTTTCCCCCTTTATCTTTGAACTTTAAAAACATTTTTTACTTCAATTCAAAGACTTGCGCTGTGTATGTATGCGACGTGGCTGGGTAACCATGGTTACGGCCTTAGGCCTGGAGGAACCAGGGGCCTGGTGCTGGGGCAGACTGCGAGCTGCCTGCCTGGGTTAAAAAGTCTTAGTTTGTGTGCTTTTACCTGAGTTATGCTGAGCGTGTTTGACCATCGCTTACTTCTTTTTTTCTACTAGTGCTGCTCTTGCTTTCTGGATAGTCAAAGGCCCCATAAGGTCGCCTTCAGCTTCTGCTAACCTGCTTTGCCCTCGCTGTGGCTCCGGGATCCCTGGACTTATCCACTGAAATACATTCAACTGTAAGTTCCAAGTACATTTCTACAAAAGTTTCTCATGACAAAAAGAAGTTTTTGCATTTCTCAGTTCCCTGAGTATTTTCTAAGAAGTTGCTATATGGTATGTTGACTGCCACAATCTTTAATTTATGCAATTTCACACTTTCTTTTTAAAATAAAAGGTGCCGGGAAGAAATAATTCATATAGATCTTTATAAGATCACGAAAACAAATGTTATGCTTAAAATTGAAAGCAGACAGAACTGTCTACCAAAGCTTTTCTGTATAAGATAAAGCTATTTTTCCTAGTTTATACTGAGGTCTCATCGTTGGGAAACTCAAGGGTCACACAAGCACCAGTACATGCTTACATGTTTGAGTCGAAAACATTTTACCATCAGTTAGCAATAGAAATGAGTTCACAGAAAAAAATCATATGTTAATTGTATGCATTTCATTTCCTCCAAATACACGCTGATACAGATGTGCCATTGGAATTTAAATTTTGTGAATAATATTGCCATTAATGGCATGATTTCCAAAACGCTGAACTCTTGGAAAAGTTCCATGTAAAATGAAGTATGTACAATTTTACTTTCACTTACAATTACAATCCTGAAAAATTCAGAGTATACTAAAACTGTGAAAAAATCCTTTGTGTTTTTTGTAAAGTGGAAAAACCTTCTAGACTCATTATTTATCTGACGTGTTCTACTTGCCAGATGCCTGGAGGTTGCAGCAGACTTTTTCCTGCTGGGTGCAGTCCTGCTCAGGACATTTTACATCTTTGGTCCTTATTACTAAAAGCCAGTGATGCCCCTTCCTGTTTTTTTGGTAACTATGTGAACATCTGTGCGGTATTTCTATCCTGCTTGCCAGCAGGAAGTATTTACCTGCTGAGAGTCACTGAAATCCTGTTACTGGATTTCAAGATATAATACATTACAGAAAGTAAAATCTCCAAGTCATTTCTGTAGAATCTGGTTTATAATAGTGATAGATGAAAAAAGCTGGAATAGTCTATATTTGGCTTTATGACCTAATATTCCGGAAGGCAGATTTTAATGGTTGATGTTATTACAAATGAGAAAACAAACAAGTATAGATTATCTGAAAATAATGCCCTTCGTCAATCTGTATCAGAACCTGTTTTCTAACTTGGTTTTTATTTAATGTTACAGATAATGCCATCTTTTTAAAGATCATCTTTTAAAGACTTTTCTACTTAGCCAAAGTGAAATTTATTTCATTGAATTCTGTTTTACAGTTTATTGCTAGACTGTTTTGATAACTCATTTAGATAAATGGACTAAAAAGACTTTTACTTGTTCTTACAAATGCACAAGATGTATGAACAGGGAATCTAGCATTTGAATTGCTTAAATATTTTTGTAATGGGATCAATATGTCCTATACAACTTCCAGAAAAAATTAAAATTACAATTCACCATCCTAGTCTTATTAATTCAGAAGTCACTTGGGCTATTTATAAATCTCTCAGAATCATGTTTGTGTGTCATCGTCGTTGCGATATAGATATTATGACAGAAGAAATTCAGAACTGCAGAGTTTATTTAGTATTTCTAAATGACATGCGGCCCAGATCTGATGAGGATTTCTCATTTAAACCTCAGCCCTTAGCAGAGTTGTGAACCAAACACTCGCTGTCAACCTCTTTTAGTTCTTTCTTCCACTTTTGCAGTTTTCTGTGTGGGTTTTCTGTCCAGCTGTCTGTATTCTCTTTCTTAGGCCCAGTGATATTAGAAAGAAGTTACTGATTTCAGGGCA
Source organism: Hystrix cristata (assembly GCA_004026905.1). Classification (NCBI taxonomy): domain Eukaryota; kingdom Metazoa; phylum Chordata; class Mammalia; order Rodentia; family Hystricidae; genus Hystrix; species Hystrix cristata. The sequence continues at coordinate 32,159 of PVJO010007920.1, read as the reverse complement.
GGCAGAGGTGGGAAAATCCCTTCCATACTAATAAGTTTTGCTTAGAGCTCTTTTACTGTTTTATCAGTTTGGAGAGCAGTTCCGTAATTTCAGACGAGATCGGGCACGTTCAGGGTGGTATGGCCGTAGACAATTCCGTAACTTCAATAATGACGCTGTAAGATTAAGGAACAGACCGTGCATTGAGCAGTGCAAATGTAAAATCTTGGAAATGAAAACTGTGCCCGTGGAAAGGCAGATGCTGTTGTCGCTGCGTGACTCTTTCTGCTTCGATACAGTGTGTGCGTGAGCGCAGGGTTGCCAGGCGCCATGGGTGTGGCGCTGACAAGACTGGCGGAGTGGACAGCTGCTGGCTATGGGACCGAGACCCTGGAGATCACCCCTCTGAATGAAGTATTATTGAAGGAGATTATTGTCTTTGTGGAGCATTTTCTTTATGACCACCCCCAAGAAGCAAATTTTGTTTTCGTAGAACCACTTGAATGGAAAACAAATTTGGAGCCCTCAGCGTTTGAATCAGGTTATATTGTCAGGTAAGCCACTTAGTTGCTTCTAGAGCTTAATCTCATTATTGTGTATGTTTTTATTGTTTGGTTGTGGGTTTTGGAAAAGTTGCTTGGCCTCTGTGTCTCAGAAATCCCCTCAGGTAGGGATTCCCAACTGGAGACAGTCAGATAAAATTTGAGGATATTTCAGTTGGCTGACACAGTGTTTTATCTAATTTATAAATTTGAATTTCATTTTCTTTTGATAGAGGATACATTCTCCTGGTCACCACTGCTGCTTCGTGCTTGGCCTTCCACCCATCCGTATCGCCTGCCACATGCCAGGAACCTCTGGTTTTGTGACATCTGATACAGACAAAATCCCTTCCATGGGTGAAGTAGTGACTTAACAAAGACCTTGTCTCAGAATTTTAAAAAGTAAAAATAAAAAATGAGCTGGGGTTGTAGTTCAGTATGAAGGCCCTGTATTTGATCCCTAGTACCTAAAAAAAAAAGAGCATAGTCATATATACATGTATATACATAAAATTATATAAACACATAATTATGCATAATGTATTGATTGTGTATAATAAACAAATGGATGTATTTCAGTGGTGTGCATACTCAGTTTCTTGTGTCTTTCATGCATCTCTTTTCTATCACCTTGTCCATTTTTGGTTTTGCGTATAAACTTTAATAGTCTGACCTTATAAAAATAGTTCCGTAGCTAGCTTCTTATAGTTGCTTTCCTCCTCTTTTTCTTTGGGATTATTTGTGACCATGAAGTCAGGATTTCATTTTTTAGAGCTGCAAAACCATTCTTGAACTGCATCTAAGAACTCTTTAATTCTTAGATTGATCTTGCTGCTCTGTGAATGTTTTGAAAATTTTTATTGGTGTATTTTATGTCTGATTCAGCCAAAGGTCACTTTTTTCCCCCCAAGTTCTTGTCATTTCTGGATGAGTCCCCCATTCTTTGTTGATCCCACCTGAGTTCAGTGTTTTTCCTAACTTTTGAAAGATGAAAACCATCTGCTAAACCAGTTAGAAACATGCTAACTACTTTGTTCAAAGATGGCTTTAAATCATATGACAGAAAGAAATTGCGATCGTCATTGTATCTGGACTGGTGCTAATTTTGTGTTCCAAGTACAATCATGACCACATCTGCCTCCTACTTAGCTTCAAGCATGTCACTGTTTCTCTTTATTCTTGTCCGAATTCTTTTTGCTTTTTTTCCATACTTACATATCTGCATGCTGTCTTTATGTACAGTCTTCCCTTCTAAGCAGAATATTTTAACATTTTCATACCGTACATATTTTGAAGCAACTATCCCTTGATTGTCTTACCTCTGACGGATTGAACATCCAGCCTTTCCTTAGGGTAACTTTTCTGTCATTTTTGTTTCTGACCTCTAGTGGCGGTATCTTTGGTGTTAGAAGGGATAGAGAGATCTGGTAGCAACACTTATTGTATGTGAAGGAAACCGAGCTTGTGCAGGTCTGACGAAAACCAGACTGGTACTGATTGGCTTGAAGAAAGCAAGGATACGGCTGAGATTTTGCTAATAACAGAAGATATGAAATGCTTTCACCTCTAGGTCTAGACTACACTTAATGTATGCAGCAAACCAAGGAAGTCCAGCAACCCATAGTCACTTGGTGTTTGTTACCTCTAGCAACAAAATGAGTGATAAAAACCAGAGATGCCCTCAGTAGCCAAAAGAAATTATTGTTAAAATAGCCCAACTACCTCATCGTTGCCCTTTGGTTCCCATGCACTTTTCTGGCCCTTAGTTTACCACTTACACATTTATCAAAAGCAAAGAAGCTATTCTTCTTTCAGACAGAATTCAGGTCTGTGTGTCCAAGTGTCAGGTTGAAGTCATCATGAAAGATTTGAGCTGAAGTCTCTTGGATGTGTTTTTATCATACAAAAGTGTCCCTGGATGTTTTACAGTAAAGGCAATCTTTCTTTTTGTGGATATACTTTCTCTCAGGTCTCTTGTTCCAAAACAAGTCAGTTTGATCTATCCTGAGTGTGTAAAATAGTTACACTAACCTATTGTGTTGGTCTATATAGATATTGGTGGGACTATATTGGTATTTCTGGCCTTACTTCTATTTGGTGTTGTCTGTCTCCAGATGCTCTCTCTGTGGCAGTCAATACAAGTCTGACCAGCCTTTTTTTCTTCTTCTTAATTAGGCAAATTAATGTTTGCTATTTGAAACTGATCCTTTCATCACATATTGAAAAGGTCCCACATTTCATCACCATCTTCTTTTTGTGCAGATTGTACTACTTGAATAGGTACAGCACTTTTCACATGTTGCATAACTCGTCTTTTCCATTAGACTCATTCCCAACCTATTTATCCTGTGCGGACATCTGTCATCATCTCTCCACACTTAACTTTTTTAAGGAAAATATCTTTATTTTCATTTCTACAGAAATCATAGGTCTTTTTTTATTACCATCGCAATTGCTTTTATTCTTAGAAGATAAAGTGAAATTAATAATCTTCCTGAAACACCTCACAATGAAGCCCACATGAAAAAACACTCTCAGAGTACACACTCAGTCACACCATCTGTTGGTGTTGGTACAAAGAACTGAGGTGCTTTGATTCTCCAGAATGAGTTTGGGAAATTTACAAATCAGTTAATTATTCAGAATCACACCAGGAAAATGTCATTTTCTGCTCTTTTCTCTCTTCCTCTGGCAAAACTAGTTTTTGAATCATGTCTTCTCTGTGGTTGCCATATTTTCCTTGCAAGTCTCATTCTTCTGTATTCTAGTGATATGTGTTAATTGGGACAAAATTATATGCTGGTAGAAGAATTAGATACTGTGGAGAAGAAGTCACGTTGTCTTCTCCAGTAATGCACACTTGACGCATAATCCAGACCTTTCTGGGTCTTAATTTTCTGATCAATATCTTGAAGGGCTGAATTATGTGATCCTTAACATCATACCCATCCTACAAAATTATGTTATTTTATGAGCTGACCTCATCATATTTTGGTAAAACTTCTAAGTCACAATAGAACAATCAGAAGCTATAAGGTATTTGTGTGTTTTTTATTATCGTTGCTTTTTTTTTTCTTTTTAATTTTTTTGGGAGTTCTGGGGATCAAACGACCCAAGGCCTCATCCATGTTAAGCAAGCATTATCCCCACGCTATATTCCTCAGCCTGCTGTAAGTTTTGTACTGAACTCTTTGGTTTTTGTCCCTACAACTGTAAATAGTTTCTTGACTATAACTGTATTTCCAATGTTACCATTTAGACATGCATTTATTGAGTAATTACTATGCCCTGGGTACTAAACTGGGCACTGAGATTAAAGAAAAAGACATTTTTCTGCCCTTTTTCTTCATAGCATAAACTGAGTATTCCTAGCCCCCTTTCCTCAATTCTGGTTTAAAAGCCTTTCTACCAGGATGGTCGATATCATTGGCAGGACATTCTTCATGACTTTCATGAACTGGGTGCAGTATTTTTCTTTCCAAGAGTTCATTCTCCAGGTGTTAGAAATGGTGAACCTGGAAACTGGAACTTTCTTTTCTGCATCCTCTTTATGGCTGGCATTTTATTTCCCACTTCTCTGTTAAGCTCCAGGCTCCAGTAGGAGTGCCGACAAATGTCATTTGTGCCCTGGAGTCCCTCAGTTTTTCAACAGGATTTCTGCTTTTTTAAGTAGCTTGATATTTTCTACACTCAATTAGCTTACAACTCAGCCCTGTTGTCATCCAGTTAGTGTGAGTGACCGCCCCATAAGTGAATCACCTTTAAGTATGAGCCTTTAAGAAATCTCAATGCTAAGGACATTATTCAGAAGCTTAATTTTAGAGAGAATATGTACACAAGCCCTATCACTGGCTAGTCTAGAACTATTTCACTTATTCATTTATCCCACATATACCTGTATTTACTGAGCACCTTCTGTATGAAGTTGCTGTTAGAGGTACTAGTTATAGAGCAGCATCTTTCTATACCAGGCAGTACCAGTGCTGTATTCACTTCCTAGCACAACTTTGTTATCTTACAGTTCTGTAAGTCTAAAATGAATTTCAGGATTAAACTCAACATATTTGTGGGGCTCTGTTCCTTTTGGGAGCTCAAGGAAGATTTGCTCTTTCTTTTCCCAGCACTTAGAAGGTCCCTGTATTCCTTGGCTATTGGTCTTGCATATCTCTGACCTTTGCTTCTGTCATCACATCACCTCTGATTCTGACCTTCCCATCTCCCTTTTATAAGGACCCTTGTGATTATGTTTGTGCCAGATAATCCAGAATAGTTTCCCTATCTCGAGACCTGTAACTTAATCTATCTGCAAAGTCCTCTTTGCCGTGTGTAGAGAAATATTCACATGTTTTGGGACATTAGGATGTGCACGCTTTGGGGGACATTATTCTATTTCCCATGGTTGCTATCTTCTGGTTTTGGTTCTAGTGAGATAATAAAATGGTTTGGGTAAATGTCTCCCAAGGCCCGTGTGTTAAAGGCTTGGTCCTCAGCTTGGCTTTATTTGAGGTAGTGGAACCTTTAAAAGGCATAGCTTACTAGAAGGAAGTGAGGTCATTGCCTGTACTCTTCAAGGGGTATTGAGATCTTGGTGCCTGCTCTTCCTCTCTGGTTGGTTGCTCCACCACATGCTCCCCACCATGATGTGCTGCCTTGCCACAGCCCCAAAGCAACAGGGCCAAATTACCATGGACTAGAACCTCTGAAACTATAAGGCAAATGGGATTGTTCCTCTTTTTAAGTTGATGATCTCACGCATTTTGTTACAGTCACAAAGAACTTATTAGTTTCATGTCTGTAGCAAGTAATCTGGATATGCTGGGTTTGCTCTGTCTGATGAAGTAAAAAAGCCCTAGACAATTTAATCAATGTCGTAAGTGGCAGAAACTTATAGAAACCAGTTCCATAAAAGTATCTCAATATTTTTAAATACCAACCTAAAAAGTTGTTAAATGAACAGAAACACAAATCTAGGAGATTCAATAATTTCTGATTAGGAAAAACTCATTTAAAAAACTGCTTATTATCCTAAGGTAAACCAAATTAGGGAGTTTAGAGTGGGGAAAATAATCCACAGAGAGGACTAGTTTGCCTTTTTTCATAGCTTTATTTTTTGTTCATACAGAATGTGGCCGAGAAAATTCCTAAGCATTAATTACTGTGGCCAAAAAATTTTATAAATAAAATAACATCAGAAATCCCCAAATCCTGAATTGTTCTGTAGAACTAGTCGTTCTTTAAAAAAGATGTCAGAACCCAACACATTGTTGGAGAAACAAAAACGAAAATTCTGATTAGCTGAGTTCAATTGTGAGTTCTAGAAATTACTTAAAATTGTCCTCCTAGATGCTTCCTGTTGCTTGCTATGATTGCTGGATGTTGGGGGTTAAAACTGTGTGGGTGCAAATGGGAAAAATAGGTGAGCTTCCAATCAGGGGTATTTCTATTTTCTGTGTTTTATAATGAGGCATAGAAATAATCATCTAAATGTCTAAATTTAACTTCTAGCAGCATCTGGGTAACATTAAGCTTTTGTTTTCCCTCATTTTTTTAGTGAGACTACGGTCAGTTCAGAGGAAGTTGATAAAAATGGGCAGCCTTTACTATTTCTCTCTGTCCCACGAATTAAAGTCAGGAGCTTTGGGCAGCTGTCACAGTTGGTATTTATCGCCAAAAATACGAAGTTGAAGGAGGCTCAAGCATGTATTGAAGGTGATGTTTACATTCCTGTCTTGGATTTGAACTTTCAGAAAATCATCTGGGAGGGTGGTGGGGTAGCATTTATTATGGTCTCTTGAAAAATGTTCTGCAATCAAAAGGTAGAAAATCATATGTACCACTTCATGAAAATTTCATTAATTTTCCTTGGCGGAACTGTGATGTTCATATTGAATTTCTGCTTTAAAATGAAAGGCCTGATGCTTTACCAGGAGTAAGGTCCTAGGTTTTTAGTTTTAGCGTGTGGTTTAAGGAGCACCTTCTGAAAGCCCAGTGGCCTCTATTCTGTAAGGTCCTGAGGACCAACATCCAAATTGACCCTCTCTCCTGGCTTCATGGGTGATCATTTGTTTCCTTCAAAGTGAATGTGGGCTCTTGCTTTAGCAGAGATAGACCTTAATAAATCCCCTTTCCAGTTTTCTTAGCTGTTTTCCACTGTGGACTTCACAGTCTTCTGGGAATAGTTAATTTATTCAATTTGTGGGAAATATTTTTTCCTCTTCATTAAAGATATACAACAAGCTCATTATTGTCTATTTATCTAACATGGAAAAAAGAATGTGACTTGTTGCTTGCTCTAAACCTGATATAAATACTTCTTATCAATAGAAATACCTGATCATTGGTAATGATGTGTGGTATGTGTTTCGAGTGTGTGGAAGTAGGTGACCAGTGGAGCCCAGGCATAAGGTGTGTGAGTTTTATGCGTTTCTGTGTAAGTGAGCCTTAAAAAAAAATGAAAAAGAGGGGCTAGGGATTTAGTTCAGTGGTTAGAGTACTTGCCTAGCAAGGGCAGGGCCCTGAGTTCGATCCCCGGCACCAAAAAAAAAAAAAAGACATCAATCTCAGAATGTCTACTCTTCATTATTTGGTTATCTGTATATAAAAGCTACTTTTATGAAGAAGGATGAAACATTAAGTGGAAAGCCAAATTCAGACAGTAGTCAGTAAATAAGAGGTTTAGGTAAATATTTTTTCTCTACCCCATTCCTGTAAATTTAGGTACAGCCTTTACTCTCAGGTCCAAACTGTGTAATGCATGGCAGTTTGGTAGTCAGGTTTCTGTATTTCCCGAGAATTCACCTAATATGTACTTTCTTGAATCTTTGAGAGATGGTAGCCCTGGTTTGGTAAGTTCAGCTGCTGCATAGATGGCTGATTCCTTAGTTTCCTTTTCTTTGTTCCTCTTTCCCCGTTCTAAGCAGTCCTTTCCTAGCCTTAATTAAGCCTTTTATGCAACTTCCCAGTGGCAAAGCCCACTTCTTGTTGGAGACTCAATGCCATATTTCAATCATATCAAGCTTTCTGTACTTGTCCAACAGGCTTTCTCCTCACACCCCAATGAATGTGAGTTTTCATCTTTCTTGAATTGCTCCATCCTGAACAAATTTTACCTTTTCTCCCTCGTTTCTGCTTGTATTTTTTTTTTTTTTTCCGGTGCTGGGGATCGAACTCAGGCCCTTGTGCTTGCCAGGCAAGCACTCTAATCACTGAGCCAAATCCTCAGCCCCTCTGCTTGTATTTTTTTTTTTTTTTTTTTTTTGGTGCCGGGGATTGAACTCAGGCCCTTGTGGTTGCAAGGCAAGCACTCTAATCACTGAGCTAAATCCCCAGCCCCCCCTCTGCTTGTATTTTTAAAAAATATTTATCAAATTCTCTTTTCAGCCTCTGTAGATTCAAATTTCACATCCATGTCAGCCTTGATCATGAATTAGTATCTAAGCTTCTCACTATAATTTTGGTACATGGGTAAATACTGATTAGATTTATTTTTCCAACTCTAATATCAAAAGGCATTGAGAATACACACAGTTTGTTTTTGTTTTTTTTTTTGAGGCAGGGTGTTGCTATGTAGTTTAGCCTGGCCTTGAACTCACTGTGTAGCCCATGCTGGCCTTGAATGCGAGGCCATCCTCCTTGCCTCAGCCTCCCAAGTGCAGGATTACAGACGTGAGCCACCACACCCAGCTACAAGCAGTTCAGACAGGTGAAAGAGTGTGGCGTAGACCTGTAGGTTGAGGGAAGCATGTTGTTTGGGGAAGAAAGCGTTTATGAACACTGGGCGCTGGTCCCGTAGACACACACAGTTCTAGGATGATCCCTCTAAGGAGATCACCATGTCTCTGTCTTCAGATTAATTCTGAATGTACTGAATGTCTATGTCTATTCTGAACAATGCTCCATAGTAGGTGGGGAGAGGGAGAGAAAGAGGAAGAAAGAGAGAGGAAGAAGAACAAAGTGGAGCTGGAGGAGGAGAACTGGAAACTGAGGTGGGGGAGTGGGCAGAAACCAATCAACCTGGTCTTGGCCTGTGTCCTGTTAAAGGAAATGATGTATGTAGATATGTTATGATAGCTCAGGAGGCATAAGAATGTTCCTAAATACAGTAGAATCTCAGAAGCAGAGATGCATAAGAGCCTTTGATGGATTTGTTAGTCTTTGTGTTTGTCGTACTGGAAGATAGGAGGATGATACTTATTTATTTATTTGTTTTTTGGTCAGCTAACAGAGACCCTGTAGTAAAAATCCTGGGCTCAGATTATAGTACAGTGAAAGAAGACTCCAGTGCTTTAAATATTCTTCATAAAATCGCCAAAGGTGATGATCCCGATGAGGATATGAAGGTGAACATTGCCATACTGCTTAAGCAACTAGATCTGCATCTTCTAGATTATATCCTAAAACATATTGCCTTGTAAGTCTTTCATCAAAGAAATCTTTGAAATAGCTACAAAGATTGCTTTCAGAATTACAGAAAAAATGCAAGAAAAACAGATGTTATTGCTATTAAGTTAACATTACATTTTGTTGGAATAATATTCTAATTTTATTGCATTTATTCTAGTTCTAAAAAATTAAAATTTTCAGTTACCATTGCTAAAACAGTCTGGTGGGGTTTCATCCAATTCAGAAGACATTAAACAGATTGGATAAGACTCTTAGGATAATCATATAAATTACTGAATGATAGCACAAATAGTGTGTAGAGTTTGTGTAGTGCATAACCTCTTCATTTTCCCAGTGTTTTCTACTAGTATGGTATCATTACAAATGAAGTGACTATTAAACCGAGTATATTTAATGTTGCATTCAGCACGCATCCCTAATCTCTCAGTGTTTTGACAGGGTTATTAAAAGATTATAATGTGGCTAAAATTAACTGCAATTTTAATTGCAGAAAAGATTCCCCCTGACATAATGGTACTTGTTCATTTTCTGTGGATTCTGTTTTAAAGCACTTAAATTGATTTTTAAAAACATTTATTTCAGACAAATATGTTTAAATCCAGTGCCTGTTAAGAAAGATATAGAGCTTCTCAAAAGTATCTCAGGAAAAGGAGAACAAACAGCCCTGGAATCTATTGAATACACCTCAGGTAGCCTCAGATTCATTTATGTTTTCATAATCGTGTTTTCAAAATGCTTTCCATAGCTGGCTACCGTAGAATGAAATAGTTAAGAAATTGAAAACATAAAATTTCAACGATACTCATTTTGTTGAAGCTAAGACATTTTACAGAATTCTAAATCGAGGTCCCATGAATGCCCTGATGGTTGTTTTCAGATTATGAGTTTTCAAACGGATGCCGAGCCCCACCTTGGAGACAGATTCACGGGGAAATATGTTACATCCTGGTGAAGCCGCACGATGTCGAGACTTTGTGTATTACTTGCAGCACAGAAGGTGTATTTTTAAATGGTGTAAGTAATTGAAAAGCACGACTGAAGCCAACGGATGTGGGTTCTCGCAGCAGCTCTGTAATGGCTGGTCTCATGGGTTGTGTTCCAGGGCCCACAAAGAATGGAAAACTGCTCCAAGGGTTGGAAGCAGATTCCTTTGCTGTGCATTTTCTGGGTGAATCCAGAATCAGCTCAGCGTCAGCTCTGCTGTTCATTGCAGTCAAAAAGCCAGTCTTCTAAGAAGCAGCCTTCAAAACAACCAATTCCCCTTGACAAAATGAAAATCTCCTTTGTAATTGGGTCACGAATTAGTCACAAAGGTGTTGAAGGAAAGGTGCAAAAGGAGGGCCCCGCGGCAACACAGAAGACAAAACTACAGCTGCCACCCTACAGCCCCAAGGACATAGTCAAGCTGGGGGATCTCCATACCAAGCCGCGTGAGGAAGCGCCCTCCATGCTGGGACCAGACTTCTGGGCAGGGGACACTGCCCAAGTCGTGCTGGTGCCCCAGGAGCTGGGAGCAGGGGTTCTTTGACTTTCTCTAGGGGGCCAAGGAGTCTTTCTTTCTGACAAAGACCGTTGACCCATGCGCATTCAACTTCATTTAACCTGGGAACATTTAAGTATTCCTCTCAGGTTTTAAAAAATGGAAAGGGAAGACCATAAAAATATTCAATAATTACAAAAAATAAAAACACACTGCAGTTCTGTGTGTGGGTATAAAATGTGAGATGGTAGAATAATGGACGAGGGAGGAAAAGGGAAGTGAAGAAGGAAAGAGGCCAGAAAGGAAGAGGGGTAGAGGCAGGGAAGTGAAGACACAGACAGAAACCCTGGAAGAGGAGCCTGTAACGACCATGTGACACAGAGCAAGAGCAGTGTGATGGGCAAGAGGGGTTCCTCTGGGTGATGTGCTAGTCGGGGCTGTTTATGACTTCATCAGCTGAGGTCCTTGAAGTCACAATGCACTTTCATGACAGAGGGGAGCAGGAGGAAGGGGCTTCTGCTTTTCTGTTGAGTAGTAGCATTTCATGTGCGTACAGGAGACCCATGCAGAGGGAAGGGAGACTAAATGGATGGATGAATGAGTGGATAACATTAGGTTCGTGTGTAAAGACTACTGTTTGGCAGGGTACACTTGTAGTCCCAGATACTTGGGAGGCTGAGTCAGGAGGATCTCTTGAGTCCAGGAATTTGAGACCTCGAGACCAGTCTGGATAACATAGCAAAGACTTGTTCCCCATGCACACAAAGAAAGAAAAGAGAGGGAGAGAGAAAGAGAGAGAGGAAGGGAAGAGAAAGCCCTGTCATACGGGTCTTTTAGAGAAAAAAAAAAAGCAATACATCTGCTTAGGTTGTGATGTATTGATCTTACACTGCTAATTACATTAATCACAGCACGAATCCTTTTCTCCCAAAGGGGAAAACAGATGACGAGGGGAAAATTGATCATGAGAGAAAAGGCGAAGTTTATAAAGACCTTGTCACATTTTTAAAAGACAAGTCAGCAAAATTTTCAGAAAATATGTCTAAACAAGTAAGTTTTACGTTCTCTCGATTACAACTTTCTAGACTATAAGAAAATGGAAAGTGATGTTGCCTATTTTTTGGATGCTGCTTTTAATTATTAGAATGTTTTCACAATATAATTCAAGAACTATGGTAAATGTATTGTTTTAAAAGTGCTCCTGATTTCCTTTGGATGATAAAGTGTAATATTTCAATTCTAAATAGGATTTTCCTCTTCTTTTTTTGAATTAATAACACTAAGAATAACAGACTCAGTCCTGTTTATGGCACCTAGATATTGGGATTATTTTTATCCTTCTAGGCATCTCATGACCACTTCCTAAGTGGATCGTTTTGAAATATGTGTAGCTGCATAGACACAAAAAATCACTTCTTACATTAGGGAAAATGTTTTCATGCTTCTGCCAAGGCTTGGCTTCCTAAAAACATTACAGTATCTTCCAAACACTGTGCATATCTTTAAAATTAAGCTCCATTATTTAAAAATATTTTCTAACGTTTATTTTTATAGAATATTGCCCTTGTCTTTTAATATTCTGTCTTCTCGCTTAGTATACTGGTGATTTTCTTTTTTGAAAGCTTGTCTATTGCATGAGCCAGGATTCTTCAGAGAAGCAGAACCAATAACAAAGGAGTGTGGGAAGGAAGGGGGGAGAGACAGGGAGAAGGAGAAGAAAAAATATTTTAAGAAATTGATACATGGAATCATGAGGGCTGGCGAATCTAAGCTAAGGAGCCCAGTGTGTTGGTCAAGTACAGTCTAAATACTGCTGTACATATACCTTTTAGATGTGATTAGCATTTAAGTCAGCGGATTTTGAGTTGAGTAGATGGGCCTCCCTGGCCTGGGTGAGCCTCAGGCAGTCACTCGAAGACTTTAAGAGGAAAGATTGAGGTCTCCAAAGAAGAAGGAATTCTCTCCAGGACTGCAGCAAAGAAAGCCTGCCTGAATTTCCAGCCATCTTCCTCAGGAATTTGCCACTTCAGAAAGCACTGCCAGCTCTTACCTGAATTTCAGCCTGCTGGGCCGCTCTGCTCATTGCAGACCTGACTCCCATGCCGAGGGGGAGGGCTCGGTGTGCCTGCTGTGGTGCGCGTGCTCTAGCTCTGCCACGTCTGCCCTAAACGTCTTTGGTTTTGCTGTGTGGGCAGTGTGGCTTCATCATGTGTGTGGGAAGTATTCCACTATTTTTCCTTTTTCTAGAATTCTTTGTGAAGAACAGGTGCTGTTTCTTTCTTAAATGTTTGACAGATGTTGTGGGGTGGCATATTTGCTGGTCAATACAGGGATTGTGTTTTGTTTTCTCTAGAGGTGACGCGTGAGTAGGCCCACCCCTGCTATTGTTTGCGTGCTGTGGCAGAGGTGTGAGTTTAGAAATAGCACATTGCTGTCTGCCTATTTGATCGAGAGGCACATTGGTCTTGATGTTTTTTATTTTTACTCAACTTGTGTTGCTAATCATTTGAGATTTCCTTTTCTAGATGTATCAATAGTGTTAATTCTCAGATGGCACTGGGTGATTCAGAAGTGGTAGCATTGTAAAAATTATTTTTTTATAAAGGAGATTAGAGTCAATGAAGAGCAACAAAAAAAGCGGATCGATGAGGTACCTAAGAAGGAAGAAACAAATGCCACCCTTAAAGCTGTACCTAGTTCCAGCAAGAGCAAACTAGAGAAAAACCAAATTAACTTTGGGAAGAATCAGATGACCAGGAGATTGGAGCCAAGTTTAAACTGGAGGACCACCGTTGACTTCAAAGGGTATGTAGACATTCTGTGATGGGTTTTCTCATGCAGCTTTAGTCACTGCATGTTTCCTGTTTTTTTCCTGGAACTTTGTTTCATAGTAGAAAAATACATAATGTCTTTCCATAATACAAGGTGATACTTTTCTCATCCTCTTTATATTCTAAGTGGAAATATTTGACAGAGGTGGGGTTTGTATCTGAGCACTGTGAAGAGAGAGGAAGACTATAATTCACTTCTGTGTAGCCTGGCAACTTAGGACAAATGACCCACGAAAAACATGATAAAATAACATGGAAAAATAACATGGAAAAATAACATGGAAAATGTGAACTTACAGATAGGGGCCTGATTAGGTATATGCTGAGAGAATTTGGAATGATTGAAATTTTATGGAGTTAAGCAAGGAAGCCATCGTAGCAATGGTCTTCTCTATGAACAGAACTTTAATACTGTAAAAAGGCTCCAGGGCTGCTGATTTAGCTCAGTGGTAAAGTGCTCCCTTAGCAAGCACAAGGCCCTGGGTTTGATCCCCAGCACTGCTCCCTCCAAAAAAAAAAGTGGGGGGGCTACAGTCTCCAGACATTAACAGACCTATGTAAGGTGGACACTTGGTTGATAGCTGTGGTAGTGAACCTATGACATGGATGTTACTATATTTTTTTTAAACAAAAGATGTTAATGTATGAGTTGTTTTTTTTCTAAACCAAAATCTCAGTATTTGAGTGTAACTGTAGTCTTGGGACTTTGCGATCAATAAGTGAGTTTTGGTTATAGTTTGGCACTTGGTCTCTAAAAGTTTCATCATCACTGCTTTATAGTGTGTGACATGTACAAAACTCATTCCATTTGGAACCTTCAATAATTAGGTATCAAAGCAAAGATTAAGAGGTAATGCTACTTAAATGTTGAGGCGGTCAAAGTCACCTAGACCATTGTGCTAGCTTTGTTACTATAACAAAATACCTGAGATGATTAACTTACAGAGAGAAAAGGTTTATTTTCGGCCTGCAGTTTTGGAGGTTTCAGTCCGTGGTCAGTAACCCCATTGCTCTTTGGCCTCTGATGGGAGTATGAGATGTCAGAGGTGGGGAGCACAGGTGGGGCCAGCTGCTCACTGCATGGCCAGGAAGCAAAGGAGGAAGAGGAAGTGGCCAGGTTCCCACAATCCCCTATGAGAGCACACTCCCCCAGTAATGCAAACACCTCCTGCTAGGTCCCACCTCCCAACAGTAGCACCACTCTGAGGACCAAGCATTTAAGGAACAGTCAAGGTCCCGACTATAGCCAGTACTCTTTTAATGTTAGCAAATAATTTACAAATTTCAGCCTGCACTTAACGTTCTATGTTGTAACATGGGTTAATAACTGGCTCCTGGTTGGTCTCAGAGGTGTCCTCCTGTGCAGGGATTCCGAGAGCCACAGGGTGATTGTGATTGGGAAGTAAATCCAGAGAGCTGTCAGGAAGAAGGTGTTCCACAGAAAGAGAGGACACCCCTGCTCTGCTGATTATCACTGATTTTATGTGTTTGGCCTTTGCAACCCTGGAAGAGTCTGCTGATGAAAAGTGGGTGACTCTGTTAACTTGGAAGCAAATTTTAACATATTCTTCCTCCATGTACTTGCTCTTTGAGTTACGGATTTCCTTCACAAGTGTTAACGAGAGCAGAGCGTGTGTGAAGGGCTGTGCCAAGCCTGGGAAGGCCTGGGAAGGCAGATGCAGGCCTGCTGCAGTGGTGGGGGGAAGTGAGACACCACAGGCAGCCATAATGGAGAGCAGGGAGCACCCAGAGGGAAAGCGTAGAGCAATGGGCTCACGCACAATGGCAGCCTGGGAGGGTCTGTTCCCCATGCACAAAAGTACTGGACAGAGTGTTTCCCCAGTACACAAAATGTGCAGCTGTGCTTGAAGCACAAAAGGGTGTCTTTAAGTGCCAGGTGAAGCTGAAACTTGTCATTGTCTGAGTCTGGGGCACACATTATTCGAGTATATGAAAGCGATGGACCAGATTTTATTTCTGATTGGTCAACATAAAGTAAGAAGGCTCATATTTTCTTATTTTAGACGCAAAAGCTCAGTGAAAGACAGCCAGGAAGAAAAACATGGAGGGAAACTTGAGAAGAGCAGACCATCTATCTCACCTGGAAGAGGACAGATTCTCCGGTATGTCTCTGGTGGCGTGACCAGGTCCTGGAAGCTGCCCCACACGATGGGCGAGTTAGTGTGCTAATGAACCACTTTCTTACTATTAGATATTAGATTAGGGTCTTAAGATATTTATATTGACATATAGCAATTACTAGAAATGTTAGTAAAAATTACATCCTGGATTTCTTTAACTATACTTAACAAGATCTCTTTCTAATGCATTTACCAAAAATACAAGGATTGACTGCTATTAGTTGAGTCTAGGAAGACAAATATATTTAATACAAAGAGCAGGAAACTAAATGTTGGGAATACCTGGCTGCCCATCTGACCTCTTGCTTCTGAATGATCGTGTCCTAGCAAAGTTTTGTCACCTGTGTGGGTTTCCTTTTGCTAATCACTGATGACTCTTCCAATTCTAAAGTAACATGTTTCATTTCTAATAAAACAATTAGCGGTGATTACAAAACCAAGTAGTAAAAGTCTTGTCTGATTTTCGGTTTGACAGATCTGGAGAAGGGTCACCCACTTTTAATAGAGAGTTTCAGAGAGGTATTGGAAGGAAATGGCAGAGATCCCACACATTATAAAATTTGTACACTTGGTGGGAAAAAAATACTCCAAACTTTAAAACATTGTGCTACATTTATATTTTTATTTTTTTGATTCACTGTAATAAATTGCTCAATTTGTTTAATCATTAATTTTTAAAGCTTTTTATTTTGAAATAATTTAGGTAGGTAGGAAGTTGCAAAGACAGTGCAGAGCGATCCATTGTGTCCTTCACCTAATTTCCCCCAGCAGTTGTGTATCTGTAGCACAATAGCAATGCCAGGAGATTAACATCAGTGTGGTGTGGGTTGTGTGAAGACCACAGCAGTGAGGATGTGGAGCTGTTCTGCCACCATGTGGGCTCCAACCTGCTACCCCTTTCTAGGCACGCCTGCCCCTGTCCCCACCAGTCGTAACCTCCAGCAGTCTCCTCCTTGGAGAATGGCATCTAAGTGGCGTCATCCATCTTCAATACTGACCTTTTTTGCACCATCAAAATACCCTTGACATCCATCAAAGTCATGTGTGTATCAGCGGTTGGTGCCTTTTATTGTTTAGTAGCATTGCACGATACAGATGTACTATGCTGTGTTTAATCATTCACTTATTGGAGAACGTTTTAGTGGTTTGCAGTTTTTGACTATACAAATGATGCTGCTGTGAACAATCGTATACAGGTTGTTGTGCTGATGTAAGTTATTTCTCTGGGATAAATGCCTGATGACTGATACATGTGGGAATTCTCTGTTTAGCTTTTTAAGAACTGCTAAACTTTTCCAGAGTGGCATTTTCCATTCCTACCAGCAATGTTTGAGATTGTTTTTCTTCATTTTCACCAGCACTTGGTATTGTTACCATTATTTATTTTAGTTATTGTAAAATATGTGTAGTGATATTGCCTCAGTTAGTCAGAGGTGAACATGCTCTCATGATTTTGTTGCCTTCCATCATTTTCTATTGCCTAGAACAGTTTGCGGACAATTGGCACTTGTTCTTCTAGACTTTAGAATTCACCAGTGAAGCCACAAGGGCCTGGAGATTTCTCTTTTGAGTCTTAAAACCACTAGTTAAATTTCATTCATTTAAAATGACCTTTTTCACATTGTGTTTTCAATGTTATGGCCTTTTCACATTAAGTAAATTGGGGTAATTTGTACTTTTAAGGGGATTGGTCCATTTTTGTCTAACTTTGCAGATTTGTATGCTGCTGTTCATTATTTTCTCTTACTATCTTCTGTGTTCTGTAGACTCTGTAATATCTATGACATATGCCGTCATTTTCACCCGACACCGGTCCTTGTATCTTTGGGGAGGAATTGGGGGATCAGTCTTGGCAAACCTTTCCAAGAAGCAGCTTTTTGTTTCATTCATTTTTAAATGTTTTTGTGTTTTCAGTTTTATCGATTTTTGTTCTTTTTATGATATTTTTTCCTTTCTTTGGTTCAGGTTTACTTTGCTCTTCACTTTTCTAATTTCCTTACTTTCTAGTTTCTTTCTAATTGAGACTTCTGTATCGTAAGTATTGCACGCTGTCTATTGCCCTTCTCGAGCTGCTTTAGATGAGTACAAGAGCAGATTATGATATGTTGTATTTTCATATTCATTTAATTTAGTGTATTTTAAAAATTCCTCGTGAGACTTTCTCTTTGATCTTGGGATTATTTAGACGTATGCTATTCAGTTTCCAAGTATTTGGAAATTTTCCTGTTACATTTCTGTTAGTGATTTTCAGTCTGATTCCATTGCGGTCAGTGAATATATAATCTGAATTCTTTAAAAGCTGTTGACATTTTTATATGGCTCAGGATATCTTGTTAGAGGTTCTTTAGATGTTCGAAAAGAATACACATTCCCCTTTTGTTGGGTGGAGCACTCTACACATGTGCATTAAATTACAGTAGTCTTCCAGTATCTGCAGGGGATGCGTTCCTAAGACCCCTGTTGGATGCCTGAAACCACAAATAATACCAAGCTGTAGACATATATACTGTTGCTTTTTTTATACACACCTATGACACAGTTTCTAAATTAGGCACAGCAAGAGATTAATAGTAACTAATAATAAAACAGAGTAATTTTAACAACACATTATAATAAATGTTATGTGAATGCGGCCTCTCTCTCTCTCTGTCCTAAAATATCTTCTCGTACCAACTCACCCTTCTTCTGATGACCTGAAATGATATAGTGCCTGTGTAATGATAGGAAGTGAGGTGAAGGACATAGGCATGGTGACATAGGGTCATGTTACACAAGCGCTGCGGTATTGTGACGAAGGATGTGGTAATTGGGATGACAACTAAGTAACTAACAAGGGGGCAGCAATACAGATTGAATATACAGGGCAAAGGGATGATTCACGCCTGAGCCAGGACAGGGGAGCGGCACAGTGTGAGATTTTATCATGCTACTCAGAATGGTGTAATTTAAAACCTATGAGTTCTTTATGTCTGGGACATTTCATTTTAATATTTTTGGGTTCTAGTTGACTATGAGTTACTAAAACATAGAAAGCAAGCTGCACATAAAGAGGGACTATGGTGTGTTGTGTGAAGGTATTGTTGATTTCTTCTACAGCCTTGCTTATTTTCTTTCTAGTTATTCTACCAATATTGAGACAGGGAGTGTTGAAACCTCCAACTGTCATTGTAGATTTTTCTGTTTTTTGCTTCATGTACCTTGCAGCTTTCTCTGGTGTCCTTAAAGTTAAGAGTGGTTGTCTCCCTTGTGGGTTGATGTTTTATCAATATGTAAATTCCCTCTCTGTCTCTGGTTATTTTCTTTGTGAAGTCTACCTAATCTGCTATTAATATGACAACTTCTGTTTTCTTTTGATTAATGCTTGCATATATATTTCCCCTCATTTTATTTTCAAACTACCCATACTGTTATATTTGTATTGAGTTTCTTATAGATAGTATATAGTTGATTCCCCTCTCTTTTTAAAATCCATCAAGTCTTCTGATTTGTATATTTGGGTCATTCGCCTTTAATGTAATTATTGATATTTTAGGGTCTAAGTCTGCCATTTCATGTATTGTTTTTGATTTGTTCTGCTTTTATCTTTCTCATCTTTCTGTGAATAGTTGAACACTTTGCAGAATCCCACTTTGATTTTTCTATAGTGTTTTGGAGTGCATCTCTTTGCCTAGCTATATTTGTTTGCTTGCTCTAAGTATTGTGCTATATATACATAACTTAGTACACCTTACCAAATTGACCTTTACCAACTAGAATGCTCCCTTTCTAGAACTCAGATGGACTGATATCTGTGGCTTATATACAAGTCACTAAAATATTACATTGTAACTGTGTCTATGCTGAAGCTTACATGAATGGAGTTGTTGTTTTTGTTACTTTTAGTAAGGGTGCTGAGAAGGCTGAGGAAACTATTAGTGAGAGTTCCTCAGAAAGCGAGGAAGATGGAGAACCACCAGATCGTCAGGAAGCCAATGCAGATTTGCCATCAGAATACTGGCAAATTCAGAAGCTGGTGAAATATTTAAAGGTAAGAAAGACTTTCTATACTATATTTGATGTGTTCATTTAAGTACTTTGCATATATATATATATATAACGTATTCTGCTTCTATGTTTACTATATGTTTCTTCCAAATAAGGGTAGTCAAGCATTTGAGCATGGGGGCAGGTCTCATTACCCTGAGGTTTTCAGAATAGTCCTCATGGAGTAGCCGGGCTACATAGTACCAGCTCTCTCTGTCCTTGCTGGACAGTGGATGATGGGCATGGCTGATAACAAATATTGTAACTTGCTATGCTTTTATGATTTGCAGTCTGGTATGGGAGAGAGACCGTGGATTTTTGAAGCTGGACTTAGATTACACTTGGAGGTGTATCACTTACCAGCAGGGTAGCTGTTGAAAAGTTATGATTTTGAGTTTTAGTTTCCTCAGCCTGTAGAATGAAATGAATGATATCTGTACTATAGGATCATTTCAAAGATTGAGAAAACACATATTAAAAATATAGTATAGCATCTGATACATTGTAGGTATTTAAAATACAAAAAACCATTTTGACTTACTTCATGCTTTTCCCTGCTTTTCCACATCTTTGGTCCAGTCAGTCAAGGACATTTCCTAGTAGCTTTGCATATTTAAAGACGTTTTTGTGACTTCTAGACCACAAAAGGGTATTCTTCCATGCCTTGAAGGTGACCTCATGGTGTCACATAAAATAGCCTGTGTGCGTGTTCCATGAATTTCACCAAGGGCCTCCGTACAGGCACAGTCTTGTGGGCCTCAGAGAGTTGAAGAAGCTTCCTCTGACAGGTCAGTGTGCTCCCTCCCTCGAAGGACAGGACTTCAGTTGGAATTCCCAACCAGTCTCAGAAAAATGGGTTTTCCTAAATCCTGAGAAAAATTAGTAAAGGATTTGGGAAAATGGGAACACCTGTTCTAATTCTCCTTTGAGAATTCAAGTTTAATAATTATCATAAGGACATTAGTGGTTTGAAGGAATCTGCTGACATCATGGAAAGCAGGAGCAGGAAGTGCTGATGGCAGAGTCGAAGGCAAAGGCAGGTGTTTCCCGGTACCAGAGGAGGAATGAGCAGGAGAAAGGGGGCTATAGTCTATAATCGGTCAGCCCTGCTTACAGCTGTCCCCATGATCTATGTATGTCTTTGCTGCTAACATGGACCATTCCTGCAAAAATAAATATTGTTTCGGTACATAGTATATTTTCTATAAGTCCTGTTAGTGGTGTTCCAAGAAATAAGAAATTTTGGAAGCAAAGTAAGTCCTTCCATTTGAAATTTGGACCTACGTTTCCAGTTTTTTTGTTTTTTTTTTTTTGGTGCCGGGGATCGAACTCAGGGCCTTGTTCTTGCTAGACAAGTGCTCTACCACTTGAGCTACATCCCCAACCCTGTTTTCCAGTTTTGACTTGTAATTCTATGTGGTCTTACCAATATTGGTAGGAGGTCTGAAGGGCCCATTATTTAGATATAACCAATGATGTTTGCCATCACTTTTCTGTGTTTGGCTATTTACCGTATTATGTATATATTCTATATTGCCATTCATTCTTTGTGAAAAATTTAACAAAGAAATGTAAAGATGTGAATGTGTGTTGTAGTAGTCTCCATTGTGAACGAGTTACTGATTTAAAATCTGAATTAGCAAAACTCATCCAAAATCTGATTATCTTAATTTGATTTCAGTGGCTAGACTTTTCAAAAAGAGTGCAGATAAAATATTTTCATGTTTATGTCTGACTTCAAAATCAATTATAAATCCATAGTAATCAAAACAGCGACTACCATAAAAATGGACACACTGACCAGTGGGATAGGGTGGAGAGCCCAGAAATAAATCTGTGCACACAGAGTCAATTGATGTTTGATAAGGATGCCAAGAACACGTGATAAAGAAAAGGTAATTTCTTTAATAACTGATGTGAAAATTGGACATCCACATGCAGAAAATGACATAGGACTCTTATATGCAGAAATTAACTAAAATGACTCAAAGTCTTAAACGTAGCACCTGAAGTTACTAAAACTACTAGAAGAAAATCTAGGGCAAGAGCCACAGGACAAAGGTCCAGGCACAGATTTCTCAGATATGACACCAACGCAAAAAAAACTCGAGACCAAATGAGGTTCACACA
Source organism: Hystrix cristata (assembly GCA_004026905.1). NCBI lineage: Eukaryota > Metazoa > Chordata > Mammalia > Rodentia > Hystricidae > Hystrix > Hystrix cristata. The sequence goes on along the minus strand of PVJO010007920.1, from coordinate 10,630 downwards.
TCATAGATCTGACGAAGGGCTCCTCCAAAATATATAAGGAGCTCAGCTTGATAGCAAGAAAACAAAGAATCACATTTAAAAATTCGCAAAGGACTTAAAGTGACATTTCTTGAATGAAGATGTACAAGTGGTTAGTGGATGTATGAAAAGAATGCTCATTACTCATTCTCACTAATTGTCAGAGAAGCACGATCTACGCCGTGGCAGTGAGATGTCACCTCACACCCGTTGTAATGGCTGTGATCCAAAGGCCAAAGGATAACAAGCACTGGTGAGATTGTAGAGAAAAGGGAATCGCTGTGTGCAGGTGGTGGACATGTAAGTCAACACAGCTATTATGGAGAATGATATGGAAGTTCTTCTGAAATCTGAAAGTAGGATTATCCTGTGGCCCAGAAATCCCACTATCAGCATATACCCAAAGGGATGATACCATATGTTGAACTATCTGCACTCCTGTGTTCACCGTAGCACTGCCTGCATAGCTAAGATGTGGAAACAACTCAGGTATTCAGGAGTGAGTGGACAAATGGATAAGGAAAATGTGGTATACACAGGCATTGGAAGACTATTCAGTCTTAAGAAAGAAGGAAAAACTGTCATTTGTGAATTTCAGTGTGGGTGAACCTGGAGGATATTGTGTTAAATGAAATTGAACTCACAGAAGTAGAGCATAGAATGGTGGTTACAGAGGCTGGGTGAGGGTGCGGGTGGGGAAAGGGAAGGTTTTGATCAAAGGGCTCTTTGATTTCAGGTAGACAATATTTCAAAAAGATAGGAGGAGTTAAACTTTAGTTATCTATTGCGCAGAATGGCGACTGTAATACACAATAATACATTGTGTATTTCTAAATTGCGATGAGTAGATTTTGAATGTTTTGCCACCAAAAATGACAAGTGTATGAGGTTGTTGATTTATTAATTAGCTTGATTTAATCATTCCACAATGTAAAGATATAACGAAACATCACAGGTGCTCTATGACTATAGAATATACAGAATTGCTATTTTTAATTAAAAATGAAATAAATGACATCAAAATAGTTTTATATTTTACAAAGAACTTATATATATAGGAAGTATTAATGCTTGGTGACCCTTCTGGAAACCTCTTAAAGACCTGATCAACTTCAATGCAAAGTGAAGAAAATATTTTTTGGGGGGGTTGCTGGGGATCAACCTCAAGGCCTTGCACTTGCTAGGCAAGCTCTCCACCACTGAGCTAAATCCCCAGCCCTGGAAATATTTTTTTTTAGTGAGACTATTTGTTATAACCAAAGCTCAAGTCTATTTAATAGGATAGTTAACATCTAGTGTGTTTTAAAATTCCATTTTAAGAATTCTGTTTTATAAATCTTAAGTACTTTATGTGCTCTTTCAATTTTTAATTCATAATTATTTTGTGTTAATGTGCCCCTCATTTAATGTTTTCTGTTACCAATCTATAATAGGTGGAGATGATTTTTTTCAAAATATAATTATTATTGCAATATGTAACTGTATCCTGTATTTTTATAGTTTGAACCTGAATTCCTCCAAAATACTAGTGTCAACTTTTTGGTCCCAGCCTTATGCTATTGGGAGGTGGTGAGATATTTAAGAGGTGGGACCTAGCCGGAAGTCTTCAGGTCATAGGGGGGCCCTCAAAAGGGAGTGCAGGATTGTGGGACTCCAGTCTTTTCCTCTTTCTTTGCCTTCCAACCACGAGGTAAGCACTTGTGCTCTACCACATGCCCCTGCCATGTATTGCTGTCTCATCACAGGACCAGCCAGTCGTGGATTAAAACCTGTTAACCATGAACCAAAATGAACCTTTCACTTTGTAAGTTGATTATCTTAGGTATTTATTATAGTGACCAAAAGCTAACATGCATGTGCTGCTTCATAATGATAATAAACTCATATTTCATATAATAGTTTTTTTTTTAAAGAGAACCTCTGAACCTTTTGGCATGACTCTGCCTCTAAAAATGATTCATGGTTTATTATTATGGAAATGATTCACTATTATTATGGTCATTCATTGTGACTTAAAACATCTAAGAAAAATAGTAAAAAAAATATGGAGTAACTTACAATGCGGGGAACTCCTGAGACTTCTAGGAATTCCAAGTTTTTATAACTGTTAGGAATTTGGAGACCTAGCCCGGAGCACAGGTGGATTTAGGCCACTCGGTCCTGCACACCCCTTTGCAGGTGTTTGTCACAGACCACACAGTTCAACCCAGTGGTTCATGACACCTTCCCAGAGGTCATGCGCTGCTTGTCTGAGCCATGGAGCTGCCTGTGGGTGCCTCTCCTTGCCCAGCCTTGTGCCGTGGGCAGGTTGAGCTTGACAGCACCCTTGGGGCTCAGACGTGACCTTTCGGAAGAAGAATTGGAAGAACTGTGGTGCTTTCCCAAAAACTCTGGTCTGTTGTCTTTATTTCATTCATACAGTGAAATAGGGTCAAAGGGGCAGAAGCAGGAGGTAGAATAATGGAGGTGCTAGAAGCATGATCTCTGATGTTGGAGAGCTGTCGTTTGAGTTGGGACTTGGTCATTTACTAACTCAGTGGCCTTGGGGAGGTTGATTAACCTCTCTAAGCTTCAGTCTCTGCAGTGGCGAAGATGGAAAAATAAAAGTTCTCATGTGTTAGGATTCTGATGAATACTGAATGACATGTAACACATGTAAAGTCCTTAGCGTGCTTAGCACAAAGTCCTCAGTAACAGTTGGCAGCAGTAATTATTTCTGTTGCATACGATTATTATTATAGACAATGTTTGCTGTGGAATCTTACTGACTTGCCCAAGTGGCCCTCAAATTTTGCTCTAAGTTTTCTAGCAACCAGTAAAAAATGTATATCAAGTTAATACAGTGAGGGAAAGACTTAACCATCCTTAAATAAAAATAAGCCAGTTACCAATGGGTAAAACTGATCCTAGTGCTAAGAGCAGGAAGAATTTTCTCCTTTACGATTGAATGAGGGAGACACTGAGTGAATGCAATGTCCTTGGTAATGTTCTCCTGGTGACCAAGGCGAAGATTTCCTCATAATAGCTGTTGAGTAACTATGTTGAGTTATACAAGTATTTAGGGTAAGTCCATATAGCATTGTGCCAAAAAAGGATGCACTATTTCTGTCCCTGAACAGCTAAGGAAAACATTTATTGATGAAGTGCTACTTAAGCTTGCATAACTTATTCATCAATAAATCATGTGCAAATGTGATACTTTTGGCCAGACAGTAAATTGCTTGGAATTCTTATAGTTCCCACAGGTAAATATTCTTAACATAGCCAATAAAAGAAAAAGTATATCTACAAATGATTTCAAGGTTTTTGACATAGATAAATGTTTTCTATGGAGACACAAAAAGGATATTAAAAGTCTCTAAAATGCAAAATCGAATGTCTCTAGGTAATCTCAAAATAAATACACCTGACATTTTAATTTGTAAAATTATGGCTTCAGTGTAGATTTAAACTAGCAGAGAAATGTTAATGTTGACCTGACTTTCTACTTACCACTCTCCAAGTGGAGCTATGTCTGTGAGTGTTGAAAAAATTTGATGAGCTCATTAATAGCCAAACAGGTCAATGAACTGTATAGCTTACTATTTATCCAGGGCTGTGAGCTCAGATCTTGGCACATTAGTAAAGGGAGTTTGTATTTAATTATTTGGCTTTGACATGTGTTCACTTTTAACTTACAAAGTTTTATATATGTATATATGTTCTTTTCATCTGGGCTTTACACAATGTAGGTTTTTTTTTTTTTTTGCATTTTGAAGAGACTTTGAGTGCAATGTGAGAATGCAGGTTACATGTTATGGTTGTTCTCAATACACAGTAAGATCAACACTAGAAAGTGAGGCACCTAGTGTTTATACAGTTCTTAATTTTAGTTGTTGAAGATAAAATCATTGTCAGATATATACTTACACAATATTTTCAAGCCACAGTAAATAATAAACTCCCTCCCTTGAAAAACAAAATAACACACATACACACATGCATCCTTATCCAGGCACCTTCAGCCAATGGGTTCCCCACACTCATAACTCTTTTCACATACACGTGTGGACCTAAGTCACTTAATTACTTAAGAACAGTCTTACCAGTGGGGATCCTGGGCCAGCCCCTATTTCCTTTTAAAGTCACTTAAATTCTTACAACTTGAACGTACATAGCCATGTGGTTTGCACATTCTAAGCATACCTCAATTGATGGAAATGAGACCCACTTTCTTTGGTGAGAATTTCTATACATCTCTGATGGTGCACCTGACTACAAGTCAAAAAAAAAAAAGTCAAAACAAAATCTCTGATCCTCAAACACAGTTTAAGAGCACTGTGCTAACAATGAAATTTTTACATGAATAAATATATTGCATTTTTATTCACCAACTTTCCTATTTCCTTTACCCACCCTGTATTAGTCAGTATTCTCTAGAGAAACAGATACAATGGTAGATATATGAATATTTGAGAGCTTACAATTTGGCTTCCTCGGGCTTCTTACAAGTCAGGTGTGGAAGCGTGCAGAGGGTCCGTCTGCAAGCTGGAGATCTGGAGGGCCCAGCAGAAGGTCTGGAAGCCCGAAGGATCCAGGTGAAGGTCTGGAGGTTGGAAGGATCCAGGCGAAGGTCTGAAGGGTCCAGGTGAAGGTCTAGAGGTCCAGAGTATCCAGGTGAAGGTCTGGAGCTCCTCCAAAGGAAGCGAAACTGATCCCAAAGAAACCGGCCGGGCTAGATTCCTCTTCATTTCCCCTTTATACCATCTAGAGAATGGGCTGCCCTAGGGTAGATCTTCTATACCCTAGGGTGTAGAATTGCTAAACCAATTTAGTTAAGCTTCTCTTACAAGTTGACACAATCAATCAACCATCACACACCCCCAGCTGATGAATCTGTACCCTAATTCTAGAGGAAGCACCGCATCCCTTTTCAGCCGTCTTACTGATAAGCACATACATTCGGCCTTCTGCTAATTGGGATGGCCCATGTGGTCTCAGCTGCTCCTTAATTAGAGATAGTAAATTCATTTCTGTATCTTGCATGTGACTTACTGATGGGCACAAGCCCAAACAGTGCGAAGGAGAGGTGAGGTGGTCATGTTTTCATGGCCCCGTAAGAGCAGCTCTTCCCGCCTCGAAGCCAGAGCTCACTCTTGTGCCATTAGCATCTTTCCACATATCTCTCTCCTCCCTTTTCACCTCTTTTTCTCTTTGGAGATATACTATTTTTTTTGCTACACTGACTACATTTATATAGGTACTATTTTGTCCCATGGTGAGGACTGCTTTAAAATCACCTTTTTTTTTTTTTTTTTTGTTTTGTTTTTTGAGACAGGGTCTCACTATGTAATCCAGGCTGGCCTTGAACTCATAGTGAACCTCCTGCCTCAGCCTCCCAAGTGCTGGGATTACAGGTGTGCGTCACCACACCCAGCTTGCTTTAAAATCTTGTAAGGAAAAGATTTGCTTTTGATAATTTCCAGCAGTTGGAGGAGGTAGTTTGTTAATGTCTAGCGCCACACTAATTCTGTGTCTCTAAAAATACAGTGACATTTCGCTCATTTCTAAATAGGGTCTGTGGAGAAGCCCTTTGTGAAATAGGAGAATTATGGGGTATTTGGTTTGCATGGGAATGTGGATTTACTAGTTGCAAGTCTTATAATATTGTAAATTGATAAAAGCTGGTAGTCTTTGGTGAGAGTAAAAAATAGGTCATTGTTGAAAGTAGATTTGCATTTCAAGCGTACTAGTGTAAGTGTTCTTAAACTTGAGAATGAGTTGCTGGACCCAGTTCTAAAGTCCATTTTCATGTGGATTGAGGGTAGATTGTGTGGAATTTAATGTTACAAGATGTGTAAATCTGAGAAAAAAATCAAGGAGACCAAAGTGATGTCGAGAACATGGCTGCTTATCTCTTAGGTGGTTCTGAGTGCTTTCTCTTTCCTGTTGGCATTTTCTAGGGCTGTCACTCAGTGGTATGGAGCATTCTAGGGTCAGGTCTAGGCTCAGCGAGGGTAACATTAGTAAGCAAGTTTGCAGACATCTGTCCTTTTCTGAAGTGCTTCATTCCCCTTCTGTTACTCTTGAGTACTGAGTCTAAGGGTGGAAGAATCTAGGGTTAACTCCCAGGGCTGTTTCCCTCCTCCCCTCAGGATGCCCTTTTCTGCTCCTGGGATTTTGCCCAGAGTCCAGCTGGAGTGAGATGATGAAAGCATTGATTTAGAAAGACATGTGGTGATGTCTACATGGAGGGGGACAGGCAGGTGACAGGGGGGTGCATCAACAGAGGGCAAGGATGGTCACCCACATATGTTATCTTCTCCCTCTACCCATGACAGGTTCATGATTTATTTTATATGACCCAATTGTAAAACGCTGATGTCAATTTCATCTTTCACACGAACCAGGGAGCTTGCTAGTTATTCTTCTGTTTTATACTCCCAAGTTCAAAATTTCAGGCCATGAAAAATGAAGATGCCTGGCAGTTTCCCCAGCTCACCAGGGATGAGTTCCCACCTTCAGAGTGACATCTAAAAGATGTTCTCATCAGAAGTATCACTAGACTGTGAGACTCAGAAAGAAAAGGTGCCCAGGGCTCCTTCCTTGCAAATCTTTGTTAAAGATTGCTTTTGGGGGGCTTGATTTCTTAATAATCATACCTAAACTGGTTAAGCACACACATACTCTTCACTGGTTAAAGTGCTCTTCTAAGAGGTAATTGGGAGTTAAATGATTTTTCATCACAGGAATTTGATGTACTTTGCAATCAATTACAGTTAATTAAATTCCATTCCCATTACTTGGGTTTTGGGTATGAAGTGGCAGGAGGTTTGATCCCCGTTTCATTGGTGGAAAAGCTGAGAAATACTTCACTGTAGGCCACACAGAAGGCGACCATGGGCTGGGACCGTGTCCAGACTTCGATCTTTACTGCTCGTTGCCTGGTTATTCTGTCCCACTGTCAAGAAACTCAGGCCTCCAGAGGCCCATAGACCTTGCTCTTGGACTTGGCCATCTTCTCTCTTTTTGGATTTCTCTGTTCAAGTAAGAGACTAAATGGGAAGCCCTCCTTATAAAGGGACTCAATATTCATTTGTGGAAGGCAGTCCCACAGTGTGCTTTTCTGCTCAGTTTTTACTTAATGAGATTGAGAAGAACTGGGATAGTGTAGATTATTCTCATGAAAAAGAATCTGTAAAAAATAGAAACTAGTGATAGCTGTTCATGCATTCAAATCAGTTCTAGTAGTTAAAAAAGGAAAACTACCACCACTTTCTGGAGAAACATTTAAGTTAATACACGCTACATTGATGGAAGTTCACATAAAAAAAAAAAAACAGTTCAGTGACAACCAGAAGTTTTGATCATGTATCATAATTTATACTCAGTAGACTTTGCATTTGTGTGTTTGTAAATACTGTAGTGGATGAAGTGAATGCATTTTAAGTACCATACTTGGCTTATTGGAAATGTGTGTTCTTTCTGTATCTGTGTTTCCCACAAAAAAATTCATCCTCTGTCATTTATACTACAAAACAGATAGTGGGAATCTCAGAGGATGGAGAGGTTCTGCATTTCTGTTGGGGAATCCATACTCCACAAATAAATGATAACTTTTTAGTTTTTCAGCTTTAAACTTTGCTCGTCTCTTGGTGATCATAAATAAATAAATAAATAAATGTGGAGGAAAAAGCAGCATAATTAGATGAGTTTGGTATACAATGCTACTGACTCTTAATGGTTTATACTACCAGTAGCTGGCGTTATATGACCATATCCACATAACTGCTGAAAAATGACAGCAGGGCCGTGGGTGTAGCTTACTGGCAGATGTTTAGTATGCCCAAGGCTCCGGGCTCAATCCCCAGCACCACAGAAAACCAGCAAAACAAAAAGCAAAAAGCCTCAACAGAGGCCTCTGGAGCCTTAACCCATTTACTAATTCATTCATTCTTCCTGTATTTATTCATGAGCCCATACTATTAACTAGCTCAACTAGAACGTAATGGTATGATATACATGCCCACCTAGTTATTCGTAAGATTTTTGATGATAAAACATCTTGATGTCTAAAGCAGTTTTATGTAATGATCTAAAAATGTAATAAATCATTTGGGGAGATTCATTGCCTAATGTATTTGCAACAAAATATTTTTCATTCCTCAAACTGTGTTTTTCCCTGAAAATTTATTATAAAAAGCTAAATGGATTGGAGGAAAGTAGCACTGACTAGTTCCCAGTTTGTATAATGCGCAGGTCTGCTTTGGTTTTTGTTTTAAAGGCACATACTCTTATCCTATTACACAATTGTCATGCCGAAGAACTTCTAAATATCTGAGTTAAGGATTTGGTATAATGGGATATAGATATGGATATCGATCTGTTGTAATCATTACTGGAAACCGCATACTTGTAGAAAAAATGTGAAACTCTGTGACCCTTTTTGGTCCATTAGCTCTTGAGACTCCTGCTGCCGAGGGCTGTGGCTGCTTTCCCAGCTTTACTCCCTGGATGATGTGGCTGTCCGGTGGTGGCCTGCTGATTATTTCTGTAACACTCATGGTACAACAGAAGCACATGTTGGTTTTATACTCCCTCTGGCTTAAGCCCTTAAAATATTACACAAGTAATGCACTGGTATGTGCTCCTTGCAAAAATTCAAGCCATACAAAACAGAAATGAAAGCCTTTTTAACTATTTCTGTTTACGTACATAGACACATATAATTTGTATACATAAATGAAATCGTACTAGTTTTCATTCTACATTTGCTTTCCATATTTAATATTGTGTCTTGGTGATCTTTCATACATGCCTCAGTCCTTCTAATTACTACATAGTGTTTCATTCTAGGTCCATAGCATGAATTTATTTAACACTTCTCTTATTAATACATTTTTTGTTTGTTCAAATCAATTTTTGTTACAACCAATGGTATGACAAATATGTCTGCATCTTCCTGGGATTATGTATACTCTTTCTGTTGGATGAATTCTTTAAAATGGAGTTGCTTGGGTAAAATGGACTGCAAATTCAAATTTTTGGTAGCTCTAATGGAAAGTTGTCTGATAGGTATAGTTTTATGTATGCAAGAAGAGTATTTTCTAGACATCTGTACAACATAGTGTTCAACATAGTGCTTTTAGTTAACAATATTTTTTGTGCACTTAAAAATTTAAGAGGATTGAGGTCATGTTAAATGTTCTTACGATAAAAATAGAAGGCACAAGGAAAGTTTTGTAGGTGGTAGATGTTTATTATGTTTACTGCAGTGATTTCATGGTGTTTGCGTATGTCTAAAGTCATCAAATCATGTGTATTAAGTGTGTGCAGTAGTTTATATATCAATTACACCTCCATAAGACTATTTGTGAGAAAGAAAGAATATATGTACCCTAAGGTTTGAAAAAGCTTTTCTTATATTTTTTTCCATTTAAGTGGAAATAATGAAGAGTAGTAAATCAAACAAACTTGGTTTATATAAAAGAATTTCTGATTGCTCCTTCCAGACAGCAAATGTCAGTTACCATTCTGCCAGTAATATACCAATGGTTTTCAACTTTGGGGATGGAATAAAATCAACCAGGGCTCCTAAAAATAAACAAACAGAAGACCTGGATACCCAGTACCACTCATTGAAGTTTTCATTGAATTTGTGTGGGATAGAGTCGAGACATTAATCATCTTTTGAATCTTCCCAGGTTGTTGAAATCATTCATCTAGGTTAAAACATCTGTCCTTCATTATTATCACTAATTTTCAGTCTTTTTAATTTTTGATTTTGGCTAATTCTTATATGTAAAATGTATCTTGTTTGAAGTTGCACATTCCTGATTAGTAGTAAGGTTGATACATTTTTTTTTTAATATGCCCAATACCACTGTCTTGTATCCTTTGCCCATTTTTCTATGTGGTATTTTATTCTTAATGACACAAATTAATCTTTTGACTATTGTATTGGTCGCAGATATTTTTTTCTCAGCCTGTCACATGTGTTCTATTTTTCCCCATTAATAAACATTAACTGTTTACTTTCTGGCTTATGGGTTTTGAGCCTTAGGAGCTAGAAAAGTTTTTCTGAAACCATTCCATGAGGACAAAAATATTTTCTATTTCCTTCTGGTCATTTTATAGTTTGTTTTTTTTAAATTCAGATCCCTAATCCATGTGGACTTTATCTCGTGTGTAGTGTAAGGTGGGTATCTCGCAGTCTGCCACTGGAAGGACAGTTGTGTCCATGCAGATGATTGGTTCTCCAGCTCTTACTCCCGGTGGCCTCAGATACTGCAACTGTCAAATACTGCAATCTCATTATGCATAGATACCACATTTTCTGTAGCCATTCATCTGTTGATGGGTACCCAGGCTGCTTCCAGGATTCAGCTATTATGAATTGTGCTGCTATAAACATTGGTGTGCATATATCACTCTAGTATGATGTCTTTGACTCTTTGGGGAAAATACCTAGAAAGAGAATAACTGGGTTATATGGAATTTCCAATTTTAGTTCTTTGAGAACTCTCCATACTGATTTCCATAATGGCTGTACTTGTTTACTTTCCCACCAACAATGTAGGAGCGTTCCTTTTTCACCACAGCCATGCCAGCATTTGTTAGTCTTTGACTTCTT
>PVJO010007919.1:0-78433 GCA_004026905.1 Hystrix cristata | reverse complement strand
AAGTGTAGTTACACTTGTTGCAAATAGGGAGGGGTGGGTGAATGGAAGGGAGGGGAGGGGAAGGGGGGAAGAGGGGGGAAAACCAAGATGTATCATGTACAGGTACAAAATAACCATGTTGATTATGATCATTATGTATGCAATGTACCAATACATGTTCTTGGTAAAAAATAATAAAAAAAAATTAAAAAAAAATAAAGTTGCTCTCAAGTCAGGACCTTTATTGACAAACTCTGACCCAACATAGATTGATTATGGCTGAGTTACAAAATGCTCTTGCAGCACTTGGAGTGGAAATGTTGACTGTAGGTGCCTTTAGTTGAGCCAGGCTAGCGAGTATGGCAGGATTGTAGTTCAGAAAAAAATGTTGGCGATGCGTCTGAAAGGAAAGAAATTATTGAGAATGTCTTCCTATTACAGAGACTCATGCACAGAAAATTCACCTTCTATTTGGAACTTGTTTCAGATAACTTCACAAGGATGACAATTAGATAGGAATTTGTAAATCTATTTAAATCATGGTATTGCCTTGACTTTGGGCAAAATTATGTGACATTGGTCAAATGTAAGTACTTTGAACCTCAATTTCCCCAACTATATAGTGGAAATAGTAATATGTGCCTTATAAAGTATTGTTATAAGATTTAAATTAAAACTAAACGTATGTGTATTTGCATTCATATAGCATCATATATATTTCTTCCCCTTTTCCTACTAGTTTCTTTGGTCACTTATGCTTGTGATTTCCTGGGGACATATTTTTTAAATATATTTCTTCTTAAAACAGTAAAAAAAAAAAAAAAGAAAAAGAAAAAAGGCATTGGGTGCTCGGGGCACCTCAAACCACAGTAGTTCATTATAATAAAAATGAACAAAAGCATTCATTAACAACCAGCTACTTTATCTCAGTTGTCAGAAATCACCGGTCAGAAAAAATTCCTTGCAGACAAAATCCAAAGGCCCAGCTCTAGTGAGATATATATTTAATTACGCAAATAATTTCACCTCCCTCATTTTCTGCCATTAACAATATTGCTGTCCCAGGAAGCGAAGAAGCAGAGCCTTAACCCCGAGTGTCTGCCCGGCTGACACGTGTGTGTCGAGAACATGCTTTGTGCTCTCTTACTCCGACTTCGTTTCATAGGTGACATGAGCGACTTGACACCACTCCCCAAATCACATCTTGTTCTTCGGTACTCTTTCTTCTTAGGAGAGATTCACACAGTGAAAAAATCATCCCAGGAGTCCTCAAGCATCACCGACCAGGTAGCTTACTAGGACATAATCAGAGACTTTTTAGAAGGGCATCTAATAGTTTGTTCATGTATGAGAGAGGAAGACAACAGGAAGAAATTGGGTTCTCTTCTAAATAATGGGATGGGTGCTACCTGGATCACACTATTGCCATCTGCCCCCCACACCACCTATCACTCCCCACCTCCCAGATCACAGCAGTAGCTATCACTTTGGTCCTCTGACTGCCTTCTGAGACGAACCGATTCTGCCCCGTTGTGGGGAACGGACATGAGCCACCAACCGAGGAATATGAACACAGATAAGCCCTCACCTACTAAACGGTCACATGTGCGCCACACATCTTATGTTCAGATCACTCTGGAGGACCCACTTTTGCCCAAATGCATGGTACGCTCCAGGTCTTTGGGCTTTTTATACCCCATTTTCTCTGTGCAAACATGTTTTGAGAAGTCCAGCAAACTCCTCGTCTTTAGTATCCCCGCACAAATATAAACTTTCTCCGAAGTCACCTAGTCCGAGCTAGGTTTATTCAGTTTATTCAGTATTTGGAACACCAAAGAATGTGCCCGCACATCAGCCATTGTCAGCTTCGGACAATTTTATTTTTATAAACTTGTTCTTTCCTCATTGGGAAGTCATCACTTAAGGAAAGAGACTTTGGTTTCATGGTTTTTTTTTTTTTTTTCAGACTCAGTTCCTGGTTCAACACGGGTGTCCTTTCTATGTTGAATGGGATTAGAATTCATTTTAAGTCTGCTTTTAGCTTGATATCTAATTTACTAAGGTCTCCACTCCAATATCTGCGTAATGACTGCTGGGCTAGAGATAGTGAGTTCTCCACTTGCACTCAATCAGTTCATTCCATTAAACACAAAACCAATCTAGAATAGCTGCTCTAAGAAATTAAATTCTACCTCTTCTTATTCAAATAAAAAAAATTGTAGAACCTCTCCCGTGGTCAAGGGGACTATTCACATATATATGTGCTCTTTTAATGAAGAAAAATAAATAAGTCCTTTCCCTAATTAATCCCACATAGCCAAGTATGTCACTGCAATGACTGTGATACTTCAGTACTCGAATGAAAGAAAGGGGAACTCTGAGTTCCTAATCTACCTTTTTAACAAGGAAGACAGTCACATTTCTTAAAAGGTAATTAATTGGAGTATTTCAAATAGAACGTTTAATATTAGGGTTCCAAATTTCTTCCTATAAAGTCATTCTGGTTTGAAAGTAGATACATAGTCTAAGAAAAAGCCCTTTCCTGGACATGGAAGCCTGTAAAATCCTTATTCTATTTTTCTTGTTGAGTCTTGTCAATATAGAATACAATTAATTGTAAACAAAGGGGAATAGACATCAAAGGGAAGAATAAAGAGGGGAAATAGATATTTAATGGAAGAGTAAAGACCCAAATGTTTATTATTCATCCAGAAATGCATTCAATCAACACTTTCCTTGAAATAAGCTACTAAGGAGAATAGAGAAAGCAAATTTGCTGAAAAAATGAAAAAACAAATTTAGCTTGCAATTGCTAAATAAAGCTACTTTTATAGATCTAAAATATACTGTTAGACTGGTCTTTTTGCTATTTCATCATCTCATTACTTCATCTTTACTCACATTGATTATCAATTACTCTCAATTATCTAATAAAAGAGTAAAATTTCAAGACTACTTGAAATTGAAAGTGACTACTAAATAAATCACTGACATTGTATCATGGTTTTTTTTTTTTTTTTAAACCAAGAACATGTATTGGTACATTGTATGTATAATGATCACATTCATCACATTTATTTTGTACCTGTACGTGATGCATCTTGGTTCTCCCCCCTCTTGCCCACCTGTCCCCTCTGCTCCCTCCCTCCCTATTTACAGCAGGTTTATTCATAATTTTCCATATTTTCCCTTTCCCTTTTCTTTCCTTTGTTGCCTTTCTGCTTTTCCCCTTCTTTCTTTCTAGTACTCCTCTCCTTTGTATATTATCTTCCTTTTATATACTATCTATTACAAGGAGGTCTAGATTTTATTCTCATTCCCTCTACTCTATTACTGCTAACTTTATAAACATTTTAAAAATATTATTGTTTATCCCCTTTTATAAACTACAAGCAAACATATTAAGTACAATGTGCTTAATAATTTAACAGAAGTATGCATATTGATATCCCCTCTTATTAGACAATAAGACTCATATTTTTTAAAATAAATGTCTATTTCTGCACAACAAACCTCTCCAAACACAGCACCTTGAAACAGCAATCATTAGTTTGTTCATATTGCTGGCCTGGCCTTTATTTTGAATCTCATAGTCAAGGTTACCCCGGGCTTTGCTACATGATAGTCAGAAGAGTTCAATGATGCCTTTTGGTAGTTAGGTTCAGAATCCTTGTGCCATCTGTTCAGCAGTTTATTGGTTTAAACAACAACCAAGGAAAGCCCAGATTCACAAGGATGGCAGTCAATTTCTACCTCTTCCAGGGAGAATAAGCAGCAATGATAGTGTAACAAACATGCACACAAAGAGGAAGAAAATTGACGACCATCTTTATAGATAAACAAACACACAGCTGGAACATAAACAGAAAAGTTATGACTACATCATCTGTTCTCAGGTTCAGACTTCCTACCTCTGAGAAAGGTATATTAGAGAAACTCATTACTAAAAAGGGAAGAACAAATACCCCGGGCTCTAGTCAGTAATCATTAGCAATAAGTTTGCTTTTGGGAAGAAGGAACACAGAAGATGTGTGGAAAGTGAAGCACGGACGCACTGTGACAGTGGATTCGGGCCCAGAATTTGTGTTCTTCCAGATAGAATTCGGGCTTCGTGCAGGTGACCCCGGACCTCTTGAGGCTTAGGGGACGTGGTCCCAATTGCAGTTATTCTGAGTTAATCAGTGAACAGTGTTTTTGAGACAGAAGTCAGCCCAATCAAAATAAAGGAAAATATCTATGTACAGTTCTTAACAGAAAAGTTTCTCTGTTTCTTTTTTCTTAAAATGAACACACACAAAAAAAGAAAAAAAGAAAGAAAGAAAGAAAGAAAGAAAGAAAGAAAAAGACAAGGAAGGATGACCTTCAGTCACAATTTCCTTTACAAAGTGTTTTAACAACATAAAGGAAATTGCTTTAGATCAAGCTAATAATGAGGACAAAAGATGGGAAAGACAGAATCCAGCTCTTTGATGACATTCAAAAATCACTGTTCTATTCCATGCCTAGAGCCTACCCTGTTGGAATTCCTGCAATGTGAGATTCAAAAGTGTGTGTTATTTATGCCTGTTAATGCAATTTTTACCACTTAGCTTTGTATTTGCAATCACTTGTGTAGTGAATTGCCTTTAGAAAATTATTTTCATATTTATGATATATCACAATGATGCCATCTGTGGTGAATTGATTATGGGCAACTTGAGCAAGAATGCCTAGCTGAACTGAGTCAGGGTGGTTCTGGGCGTAGAAGACACATGTGAGGATTATAGCTGATACCACAAAAGGAGAACCGGAGCAGAAGATTGCAGGCAGCTGATTCCCAGGAGAAGTTTTATTGTGGCTGCTTCCTCCAAAAGAAACTGGGCTGTTCTCATCAGAGGAGGAGCTGGGGGCCTCGCTGTCATCGAGGATGGCTGCTGTTCTCTTCAGGGGAGTTCTGGTCTTCATCTCCATCTTCAGCAGTATAGACTCCAATATAGAGTCTTCAGGCAGACTCGGATTTACATGGCCCAGTGCTGTGAGCTCTCAAGCCTTGATTGGATCTTGCAGGTTTCCAGGGCTCAGACAGGCGTTTTGCACTCTCCTGCTTTTGGCTTATGGGTTAATGTTGTAACTTGTAAATGTCCTGTATTAAGTCTGCTCTCTTGCAAACCATTGACTAATACACCACCTCACCTGCCAATCGTCAGTAGGAAATGTACTGTTATTCTGAATCTTGTTCTAAAGATAAAGAAGCTCAGAGAATGGTAATGGAACACAGTGAGATAATGAATGGAATGGTACGCTATCCGCAGCACTGAGCTCAAAGCAGTGGTTTGATAAATACTAGTTTCAGGAAAGCTTGCTCTGTTGGAAGGTCTTCCTACAACACACCTACCACAAAACCTTGCTACAAAAAATTTGCAGTGTCAGGACTCAAATTCAATTTCTGCACTGTCTTTACTATCCTACAGTGGACTATAGTTAGGATTTGTCCCAGAGATTCTTCAGTGAACTTAAGCTTGGAAGGAAACAGTGCATTGAAATTAAGAAAAGAAATAGCTTTTGAACACAGGAATATTCTTCTTGAAGGTTAGACTTAGAAGAAGTATATTCCATGGCCAGCATTAGGGTAAGATGTGTATAACAGGGTTTAAAATACTGTGATATAATAAATTAATACTGATCCTTGCCAGCAGTTTCCGTCAAAGAGCTCCTAAAACCTTTATAATTTCCTGAGTGACAAGAGGTACTAGAAACATCTTTTGTTATACATAACAAGCCCCTTTTACTCATACCTGAGTTTAGGTTAATGACGTGACCCCGCTGAGTCCCTTGGTAGTTTCTGAACGGGAGGTGACTGCCAGAAAGACCAACTATGAGATTAGAGGGTTGGAAATTTTATCCCCACCCCTAACTTCCAGAGTCAAGAGAAAGGCCGGAGAGTGAGTTCATTCACCAACTAAGTAGCAAATGGTTTAATCAGTTGTGGCTTTGTAACAGAATCTACATAAAAACCAGAATGATGAGTTTCAGAGTTTCTGGGTTGGTAAACATGCCTAGAGAATGCAATGTCCTCCTGTGTTGGAGTAAGAAACCACTATGCTGCTATGCCCACAGTACTAAAGGACCTTGCTCTATGTATTTCTTCACTGGACATTTCATGTACATCCTTTACAATAAATCAGTAATAATAAGGACATTGTTTTCCTGTGTTCTGTGAACCACTATAGCAAATTATTGTATCTGAGGAGAGGACCATGGAGACTCCTGACTTTGTAGGCAAGTTGGACAGAAGTGTGGGTACACTGGACACCCAACACTTTCCACTGGCATCTACAGGGAGGACAGTTTTGTGAGACTGAGCTCTTATACCTGTTGTGTCTATGCCCCATCTAAGTACTGTCAGAACTGAACTGCACTATAAGACACTAAATTGGTGTCTGGAAAAAAAATGGTTGATGTAGGAGGAAAAAGAAAATTCATTTGTTTGTTATCAAAAGTATTGTGAATAGAAAGAGCTCAGAGACAGACCTAAAAGAAAGCAGAAAGAATGACAGAAGTGGTGCATGGGATCTTAATTTTCCTTTAACATGGTCACTTTATCTCTCCAAGACAATATGCTTGTATATAACACAGGGGTTATAATACCTATGCAGTAGACTAAAAAAAGTATTAAATGAGTAGAGAAAGTACTCACTTTATATATATATGTGTATATATATATATGTACACACCCACACACACACATCTCCATAAATGTTATGAAGAAGATACAAAGTAGCTGAGTGTAGGCACAAGATAAAGAATTCTGACTAGAAGTATGTCTGAGTGTGTTTGTGTGTTTCTGTGTGTATTTGGGGTGAACTTTCATGTTATGGCTATGTGTATTTTTCCTTTTTAATGAACAAATCTTCCTTTCACCTTTGGGAAAACACTTACTTTATGTTAGAGAAAAATGGATGGCACGATAGTAAAGCAAAGCAACAAATGCATAAATCTGAGATAATATACAATTAAACTGCACAGACCACTGTAGTTGGTTTATCATCCAAGTACAGTGGTACCTCAGTTCACGAACTCAATTCTCTCCACAATTTTGGTAACAAACCGAACTGGAAAAGAACCGAATCAAATTTCCCCATAAGGTCAACATTGAATCTAACCATTGAATTTCGTCTAACTTGTTTTACAGCCAAAATCATGGAAAGACTCAAGTTCGTGAAGCAAAGTACCACTATACTCAGAGCTTTCACAGTGTGCTACACCCTCAGCCATACATACACACACATATATATATATATATTTTTGTTTTGTTTTTTTTTTTTTTTGCAAGGGGGGAGTTGAGACAGGGTCTCACTAAGTTGCTAAGTCTGCCGAGGCTGGGCTCAAAATTGCAATTTCCAACCTCAGCCTCTCACAGTGCTAGGACTGGGAGTGTGCACTGCTATGCTGGGCTCTAATCACTGAGTTCTTAAAAGTGGAAGAGGATGATATAAGAGTAAGCTGAACAGATCCCTTATTAGAAGGACTGGTTTTTCTCTTGTAAGATGCAAGGCAAGGACCGCAGGCAAACAATTGCAGTGGCCTCAGTTGACACCCAGCAAAAACCAAATTCTGCCAACAACCCTACTGAGCAGAAAATTAACTCTTCTCTAGAGATGCTGGGAAAGAGTACAGCCTTAGTGACAGCCTGATTTTAGTTTTGTAAGAGCTGTACTTGAGTTATGGCCTACAGAACTGTAAGATGATAAATTCGTACTGTTTTAAGCCGCAAAGTCAATAGTACTCAGTGATAGCAGCAATAGAAAACTGTCACGTGTGTAATGATGAAAGGGTCCTACATCACAGATTGCAAGAACAGTAACACACAGGCCTGTGTAAGGTCACCTAGACTGGGGTGGATAGTGCTGATTAGGTCAGATTCTGGCATTATGTAAGCATTCTCCAGAATCTTAGTGATCCAAGCAGATGGAAACTTGGTAAAGATATCTAATGCCTTGTAATCAAGAGAGTGCAGGTTCAGGCATCTATGAATTGGGAGAAAAGAAGAGTCATGTAAACTTGTGAAATTTGGATATTTGATTGTTGTTTAGAATCCTTTGTACTGCTTTGTGCCTGAAATAATAGAAATTCTCTCAGACAACAGATTGCTATGCAGCAAACACTGGAGTTCTGGGATAGAGATCTCAGCAACAATAAGGAAGGAGCCTGAAGAATTCATGTACAGAAACAGGTACTAAAAGGAAGTAAATGAAGGCATCACTCCATCACTGTAGCACTCAGGCATACGAGCCCTAGAAGAGCAAGCATCTTATGATAAATGAGGGAAGCACCAGAAGAGATAACCCTGATGGGGCAGAAGAGGGCTGTTTATGGTCCTGAAAGAGCTTTTTTATGGCAAGAAAGGGAATAGCTTTTCTCAGGGAATATGCCATTAGCTTTTCTATAGAGGACACTGACCCAGGCAATTTAACCACCTCTCAGAAGCAATCCCTCTGCTTTTCTATTTTACTGTGTTTCATTTCAACTCTTCCCTTTTCCCTAAGTTGCCTAACCAACTACAAAGCCTTAAGAAGAGAAAAGCTTCTGTCCACGTGCTGCCACTTTGCTGCTTTTATGAACCATAAACGCCACACTGACCCTAGAAAATGTCCAGGGATACGTGCTATCAGCAGCTGGGAAGGTCAGCTGCCATTAACAGGTAGGAAAGACCTGCAGGATGTGCAGAGGGGCGTAAGGAGGAGAATAAGGAGCCACTCGAGGACAGATGTGGACACCATTAAAGAGTCACCCTGAGGACAGATGTGGACACCCTTTCCACAAAATCTGCATATGTTAAATCTATGTTATTAGAATATGTTATGATCCCTGTAGTAGGAATCCAATCTCCTTCACTGGCAGATAAAGTACCCTAAGCGCAAAATATTTTGGAATTTGTTCATGCTCACAGAACAAATAAAGGGTGCAGCAGGCACCTGAATGTGTCCTGTGTCTTTCTAATTCCATAATTTAATTTGCATACTTGAAATCAGGTCACACTTGATTCAAAGCACTAATATGAAGTCATTTTTTAATTCTTAAGACTGAGACCACGGTAATCAAGGACTCGTTCCCCCTTGCCACTGTACAATACTGCATTTTATACACACCCAGATTACAACTTTGTATAGAGAATAAAATCTCTCCTATTTCTCCATGCAGTCCATGTTTCCAGATCAAAGGCTATACCAGATCTCCTGGCTCACCAATCCCAATGGTACCATCAAATCCCAACAATGTCAATATTTCAGGGAAAACAAAACAAGAAATGTTACTATTTAGAAATTACACTACATCTAAAATGTACCATTAAAATAAAATATTAAAATATCTACACAGGAGGCTGAGGCAGGATGATTGCCTTGAGTTCCAGGCTAGCCTGGGCTACATAGCAAAACCCCATCTCAAAAATAAAACAAAACAAAACAAAACAAAAAAGAAAAGAAAAAGAAAGAGAAATTACGGAGTAGTTGCAGTCAACCTAAAGATCATTTTGATTTTTCCCTGCATGATGTTGTAAAACTTTAGAATTCAATCACCTACTCCAGTTTTTCATTGGCCCCACCATTTCTATTATTCAGCTCAGATTCATTCACACATTTGTTGTTTCTGGCTGACCACTGTAGGTTTTACATAGTGACTCCTGTTACATATGTGTGCAGATTTCTCCAATAGAAAAATGATATACTTCCAGAAAGCTTTCAGGCTAGACGTTTCAATTAAATTAATAGAAGCTTTTCTGTAATTCCAAAGAATGTCTGGATTTAAATAAAGAGGGCTTTCTAAACCAGGGTATGATGATTAGTTCAATGCATCATCCTGGCCAGACTACACTATCAAGTTGTTCAATCCAACACTTATCTAGAAGTTGCTGTGACTGTGTCTTGCAGGTGTAGTTTAACATCTGTGACCAGCTGAACTTCAATTATGTGGGAGGACCTTATGCAATCAGTTGAAAGGCCTTCAGAACATAGTGAGATTCCCCTAAAGAAGAAATTCTGCTTCAGGGCTGCAGCTGGACTCCCGGCTAGTAATCTCCATCTCACAGGACTGCCCCATGGATTTTGGTCCTACCAGGTTCCAAAATTGTTTAAGCCAATTCCATATATACGTTCCATATATATTTTTCCATATATATTTTTCTCTATATATTTCTCCATATATATTATATTCCATATTTACATAAATATATGCATATTTACATACATGCAGACATAAACATAGATGCAGACAAATACACAAATATGCAAATGAGTAGGACATAACTCTTTTGGAAGACACTGTTTGATACAGAAGTATACCAAAACATTTGCCAACAGCCGTGGCCATTCTCATGCGAGACATTGTCAAATATTGGCGATAAAGTAGTGATAACTTCTATAACAGATGGACGTCGAATCTCTACAACTTTACCCATTAGAAGATTGCCTCTCATTTATATGATGAAAATCCATAGGAGCAGGAGGAATAAACAAAGCGTAGCAGAGACTTGAAAACTATACAACTTTCAGTGTCACTTGGACCTCACCATCCATCTGCAGACAGGGGAAGTAACAGGATGGAGGATCCTGCACAAGGCTACATGGGCCAGGCTGGCTTCTACCCCACACCAGCACTGGCTATGACTCAGTCATATGTGTGCCTAAATGCCTGCAATCATGGGGTAACTGTTTCCCAGGAGAAGCTGAAAACGTACTTGAAACACAGCCAGTCATTCTCTGTCACATCAAATCACTATTTAATGAAGTTTTGTGGGAAACCATGTTTTCTTGTTAGGACCATATTGTCTATTAAAAGTTTTGTGACTAACTTGCTAGGTATTGTAGTCTCAGTACCGAATGAAAATAGAAAAGGGGGAAAAATAGAATGAGATGGCAAAGAAAGCAAAGTCTCAGGCAAGAGACAATTTAAAACAGCAATTAGAGTCTAATTAAATTCAAAGTTTGGTATCATTATCAGGAGTGAGGACACAGCTAATTATGCAGAAAGCAAGTTTCAGTTCAGGTTATGGTCATTCAGTAAGGGAATCTTTTCTTCCCAGCAGAAAACACTAATTTTGAAAAACACTTATAGATTCTCAATAATGGATGGTATGTATGTGTGTGCATTTTAATCCCTTTATCCATATCCTCCATGTGGTATTTAGTCTTTGTACTTAAATCAACAGTAATTGTTTGTGGTAGCACGAGAAACTTTTGCCTCATTGATTTTCCCTAGCACTGAAATGTCACATTAGCTCAAGGTGAAAAGCTAATAGAATGTGAATAATGATAATAATAATCAGAATGTTAATAGAAAGACCCACACACCTGAATGTACATTAAAACCCTTTATTGCATCTCAAGGTTTGGGTAACATTTCAAATCCCAGGAGAAGAAAGAGGAAATGGTTTGTTAACACCGTTCTCTAGACTCTCACTAAAATCTTGGCTGCCCATTTTGACTTGAATGACAGATTTCAGAATGAATGAATCAGGGTCAAGATCGTAGGTCCCACCTGATGTATGCTCCACCCTCGGGTTTATTGTCTCCAGGTACAGTTCATTAGAGCTCAGTCTTCCATATGCCTGGCCAGGACACTTTACTTGCACTTTAAAAAGTAAAGACATTTCAAAATAGGCATTAGGAATTAGTGACATGCTCTGGGTCATTGATTAAAGTTACTCAAGTCAGATATAGTCCGGCTTCCCAAGGAGACCAGTTATCACCCAGACTCCTCTGAACATTCCCTGGGTATCGGAAATGTTCATCCAAGGACATCAGCTTATACGATTGTTATTAGAATAAATCAGTCTGAAAGGAAGAATCTCGAATCATCTGTGCCCACAATAAAAAACTAGAATCTTAGCTTTTCATCATTCTAATCTTCTCGGTTGATAATTGCAGATTCATAAGTACAAGCAAATAAATGTATTATTCTATTATGCCAGGAAATTGCTTCTACACCCAATACCTCACAGATTCTGTTTAATTCCATAAGGAGACTCTCCTATGTAG
Source organism: Hystrix cristata (assembly GCA_004026905.1). Lineage (NCBI taxonomy): Eukaryota > Metazoa > Chordata > Mammalia > Rodentia > Hystricidae > Hystrix > Hystrix cristata. Next base: position 66,440 of record PVJO010007919.1, on the reverse strand, counting down.
TCCTGGCCTTCTATTTAATAATACCTTGACACTTATGATTATTCAATAAATATTTTTAAATTGTTAGATATCTGCTTTCTCTTTTAGTTTCTATGACAGAAATCTTCCTTTTGCTATTCAGTTCTGTTACCCTGGGAGTTAGAAGTGGCCTGAAGATAGATTGGTACACAACATATGTTCTATGACTGTCATAAGCCTGCCTCACTCTTGCCTATGTAAATGCTTATAAAGGTTCATCTCTCCAGATTCAATCTTACATTGTTATTCTCATTCTAGAATCTATAAGTATATGCCTCCAGTCAATCATTCCCCAGTATTCATCCAATTAATCTTCATAACTCTTGATTATATTTATATTTGCTTATTCCAGGTCAATCTTCTCAAAGTCTTCAGCCTCATTATTCTTTATTACCTAAACTGCTCATTTATTTCATCAGATTTATTATCAGGCTCATTAGGGAACGTTGAAAATATTCCCAACTTTTCCAACTACTTCTGTTGACTCCAATCACTCCTAAAGATTTCTGGGTTTTGTATGGAACAATAAGATTTTCCTATAACACCTTTAACATGAAAATAAACATAACTTGTCAAAAATTAACTATAAAATAGTTTAAGAGGCATTGTAACAGTGATATGATAACAGTGACCTTAAAAGGAAAGAAAAATTTCTAGACCAAGCGAAGACTTAATGTTAATAAAAATTAAAAGTTGAGCATGTAGAAAGTAGCAAAAAAATTTTAGCCAGTTTAGAAAAGAACTTTTCTTAGCTAGTTTTTAAAAATACACACTCAAATTCTGATCAAAATAGTTGTAAATTAAATAATTAATATCCTAGTTCTCAAGTATATCACAGAAAATAATTATAACACTAAATTTTCTAGTCTTATAATTAACCCTTATTATTTTCCAACACTGATAAATCATAGAGGTTTCCAACACCGATATGACACCAAGTCTTATTTATCCAAAAAAAAATTAACTGGTTTTCATTTTAGTACAGTTTATTCTCTTGTGTACTTATTCATCATGAATTAATCTCCCTGAATCAACTGAACTCAGAGGTACGGACAAGCTCAGGTTTCTAGATCTACAAAACTGAAGGGTGTTAGTTAGACTGCTGATTGGTACAACTTCTACATCAATAGTCATGTTAGGCTAGTAGATTTCTCGAAGGCCAACCAGGCAGCTTTCCTGGAACTATCCCATCATTTCAATCCCCACTTTTTCCTGCTACCAGAGTCATATAAGATGCATCACCCCCGTGGAGGTTTTTGTGCTTGATACCAGCTCATACAGCACGTCACTTCATTTTGTGTTCATCAGTGTTCTGGGCTAAAGTACTGTTTATATGTGCCATCAATAAAGTACACAGTGGGGTTGGGGATTTACCTCAAGTGGTAGAGCGCTTGCCTGGCAAGCACAAGGCCTTGAGTTCAATCCTCAGCACACACACACACACACACACACACACAAAGGTACACAATGGGGTGATTTGTTGCCATATAAAGTCACTTTTTAGGGCTGTGTAACTCTAAGACAATATAGTTGTTACCTGTAAACTCTAATTATTTTCTGACTTGTACCATGAACAACAACTGCCATGATTTATCATCTCTCCAGGTCTTAGAAAAATGGAAAGTGCCATCTTCATGAGGATCTCACAAGTCAGAGTTGATGCTGAAATACTAAAGTCACCTCCATTGTACAGTGAATTTGGCTAAAGGATATCCAGACCATGAGCATAGCCCCGCAGGGACTGGTGGAATCCAATGACACATGTGGGTTTAGCAGTAAATAGAGAAGCAGAACAAACAGACGAACTAATCAATAATGTCAGAAACCAACTATGTATGCTAATTACCAAATAACACACTCCAATACGCAATTGCATGAGCGTTTGATGCTTTTCTATCACATAATGAAAATCGCTTCCTTTCTACAGAATCCTCTTTTCCCCATGGTATTTCTGGAAAATATTTGGGGTCCACATCTACTGTTTACCAAACAAAATATCATCTCAAATGGTTCTTAAATTAGCCAACCAGAGTAAAAAATGATGTATCCTTTGAGTGCTATATGTATCCTATTGCAACAAAGAGGGAAGTGGGTTTCAAATGTTATCAATTTTCTGGTCAAAGTTTGAAGACTCTTAATTGAATAGCTCTGATTGTACAGTCAACAGTAAGATTTGAGGCGAAAATGGAGTTATGTTCTGATTTATCTCAGCAGACCTTCTTGCTTTTCATTATATCTCTCTACTCAGGTGTGAACCTCAAGTCAATGGTTTGTGCTTTCCAGTTTCTTTGCACCTCTCTTGCTTATCTGTAAAACAGAAATGATTCGATCTGCTTGGTCTGTCTTAAATCGTACTGAAGAATAAGTATCATGAGTGTTCTAGAATAATGAAGACCTACAGAAATGTAAATTCTTACCAATTTATACTCTTCGTATGTAAACATAGAACTAGAATTGAAAACTGATGAAAAAAACCTTGTTGAACTGAGAGTTGCAGTGATTTTTGTTTCCATTTTTTCCTTCTTTAGCCCTAAATAAAGGTGAAAATACTATAGTGATGAAATGAAAGAAAAACCACAGAGGTAGGAAAAAGTGGCCACTATAAAAAAAATGTCTTTAGACTTTGAGTTAGAACTGCTCCTGTTTCCAATTCTCCTGTGTGACACTTTGGCCTCATAGTTTTTCCACTTTCAAAAACATATTTCCTGTTCCAGTGTGTGAAAAACTTAGGTTTTATATATATAAACTGTAGAGTATTGCAGAGGATGGAAGACCAAGTTAAACTCATTACTCAAGGAGTGGTGAAAGCATGAGAGAGAAGACAAATTAGCCATCAGGAACACCATTCATTTACAAAAATCTTCAGCATTCAAATGACATATAATCTTAGCCTGCAAGGTGAACAGAATTACCTCTTCTTAGGGAAAGAGAATGGAAGCTTAGAAATGTTAAGGACTGGCCAAAGGACACACAGGGCCTTGGGTAGAATGATTCTTACTCCAGTGCTCTTACATGGATGAAAATCAAAATCTTTCAGCTGTGCCACTCTTAAAGATGAAATAAATTCAGGAGTAAAAGACAGATTAGTCATATTTCCCAAAGTAAAATAAAAGTGCCTGTGCATGAGTGCATTGCTGTGTGTGTGTGTGCGTGCATTTAAATGGATGAGAACAGGAACGCGCTGTAGTTTGATGTCTAACTCTTTTGGGAAGATACCTAGAATCAGAATAGCTGGGTCAAATGGAATTTATAGTTTTACTTTTTTGAGGAATCTTCATACAGCTTTCCAAACTGGTCGTACCATTTGATATATTACAGTATACATGCATGTCCCTGCTTATAGTTGCACAACTCATAATAGGTAAATCTTGGAAGAGGCCCAATATGAATATAAACATTGTATACCCCAAATATGTATTGATAAAAAATTTACAAATAATAGGTACACATTTCCATCGTAGATAAGATTATCATTTAAATTGAATAGTTTACAAATACCATAGCTTAGAAAAAGAAGGCTAGACCACAAAGTTAGGCCATGAAAGTTACCAGTTTAAATTAATGTTATTGTTTAAATCTAGGATGTCCTCCAAAAGTCTCATGCATTTAGAGGTGGGGCTTTTGGAAGGTGATTGGACTGAGGGGGTAATGTACTCACAAGTGGATTAGTCCATTGATAAATTTCTAACTAAATGTGCTGTTCAGAAGTGGGGCCCCGTTGGATGAGGCAAGCTGCAGGGGGCAAGCCTCTAGAGGGTGTGGCTCTCTCTGGCTCTCCCCTGCTCTCTGAGGCTGGTTGTTATGACTTAAGCACCTGTTCTCCGCCAAGCCCTTCCGCCATGCTAGCTCTACTATGGAGCCAGCCAGCCATGGACCAAACCCTCCAAACATGTGAGCCAAAATAAACCTCTCCTCCTTAAATTGTAGGTGACAGATATTTTATCCCAGGGACAGGAAAGTGGCTAATAGAGTTAACAATCAAGATTATGGCCAGGAGTCAAACTTTCTGAGTTCCAATCTCATCTTTAGAATTTACGGTTTTGTGAAAAGCCAGCCAGTGAATCCTTTTATGCCTCACATTTTCTTCCTTTTAATTGGAAAAATAATAGTTCCTATATCATACTATCCTTGTAAGTATTAAAATAATATAACACTTGTAAGGTTCTTAATGCCTAGCACATAGTAGGCCCTCAAAAAATAAGAATGTGTAGTCACAAAAAAATAGGTTTAAGAACCCCTCAAAAATGTCCAATGCTAGTAAAAAAGTTGACTTCACCAGGTTTCAGAGCTATATGCATTCAGTTAATACAGCTGTTGTCTTACTGGATTGATTGAAAGAAGAAAAGATCAGTTTGTTTGGTTTCTAAATTGCAGTAGAATTGTTTTCTCTTCTACCAAAAATTCTTTGAAATACACTTCTCCCTTCATCCACTATTAATCAATTTATTTTTCTCCTCTTCCTTTGACTCTGTGAGTCTTCATCACTACCCTGCAAAGTATCTAGGAACAGATGGGTTAAAACAGAAGGGAATGGCTCATAGAATTCTATGTAAGTTCAGTCCTAATTCTGAACTTGGATAATAGTTAGAGTATAATTTGTGCTTATAATTATTGACTGAATCACTGGATAGAAATGCAATTATTTTATAGTTTATGGTGGTATCCAGATAGAATTTTTTCATCCTTCTTAGCAACCTGTGAGTATAGAGGGACAAGCTTTAGTCACTTCCACAATCTAAAAGAAATGTAAGAATGTTACATCTAGTGATAAATGAGAGTATGAAACTGCTGTTAAAACTTATGCTCAGCTTGGTATAGTGAAGATAGGAGATAACCTATAAAATATTTTTAGATACATATGTATACAAATACATATTTCCTTGCTCTTTCTACTGAGAGAGCCAGAGGCAGTGATATCTCTGTAGCAACTAGCACTTTTAGCAACTAGATCTTTGTTTTTAAAACCATCCTTTAATAAGAAGAATTGGAGCTATTTAGAGAAATGGTTGGTTTGAAGAATAGGTTATAAAATACATAAGACGAACAAGAGCATCTTAAATAATCAGTAAATAACAAAGAGCAACAGGAAAAGTAAAAGCTATTTTGATGAGTATGTATCGAATGGGCCAGAAGCCAACAGAAAAAGCCTCCAAGTCTAATTGAAAAAGGCTGAGCAAGAAAATGACAAAGCCATGTTTTATAACCTATACTATGAAATAAATACCCATAAACTCATAGTCACACAAAGAAATGACTGAGTAACTAAATGCATAGAAAGACAAAGTTCATGTGCAGAAGAATTCCAAATACTTTGTGTGCTTCCTCGACCCATAAGGAATGGAATCAAACCCTGAACTTCCTAAGTATGGGAACCACACTGTGAGTTCCATCCAAGGACAAAAGTTTGGAAAAGGGGGGAAAGACTTCCCTCATCATGGAGAAATCTGAGAAACAGCAGCTCGGGCATCCAAATTTGGGCATGTTTGATGAAATAACTGTCTGATAGCCCACTTAAGTCTCAGGGACATAAAGAAGAAGGCTAACAACTAGCAAGACACTAAACAAACTAGTAACTAACAAGAAATACTAAGAAGAAATAACCAACCAAATGTGATGTGGGCTACTGGACAGGATCATGGATTGGATAAAGAACCTCAGCGGCAAAATGAGTGAAATAGGAATACAAATATATATTGTAATTTAGTTAATACTGCTCGTCAAGGTTAATTCCCTGGTCCTTATAATTTTACTAAAGATGTATAAAATACCAACATTAAGGGAAGTGAAGGAGGGACAGATGGAACCTATGTATTTTTATCACCTTTCTGTATGGTTAAAATTAGTTCAAGATGAATACATTTAAAAAGAAAGCAAATGCGTAGGTTAAAAATACTAGATATGACAGTGTATGTAAAGCATTAAGTGCAGACCCTGATATAATTACACACAAAAACATTGAATATCATTACCACCATCATCACTCTCATTATCATCATGTCGATCGGCATAAATACAAGATACTAAGATACTAACCAGCATTGACCACTAAAGCCCATATCAGAGGACAAAAATTATGAAGATAAAGCATCAGAAAGCCAGACTCACTGGCTCTTGGGCCAACCAAGTCATCTAACATATCAAAGCGAGCTAATATTTCAACAGATGTAGCTACCAACTTCTCTTACCCTAAAATGAGTGTGTGTGTGTGTGTGTGTGTGTGTGTGTGTGTGTTTTAAAGCACAAGGAGGGGATAAAAGGTTATCATTTCTGGAAAATGCAATATGCATGAAGAAATTCTACCTCTTCTGCTCCCATCCCATTTGGGGAAGGATGTGATCAGGCAACTAATTCTGCGTCTGACAACCAATGGGCTCAATCATCAAGTGTGGGAGTGCCTGGGAGGGAAGGTGTGATAGTTTGAACTGTGTCACCCCTAAAAAATACATTGAAGTCCTAACCCCTGGTAGCTCAGAGTGTGATGTTATTTAGAATGCAATTATCGTATAGTAGTTAAGTTAGACAGGGTCATGCTGAAATAGGGTGCGCTCTAAATCCCATACATCCTGGCCAGAGGTCAAAGGGAAGACACAGGGAGAAGACCACATGACTACACAGGCAGATTGCAGAGGCAAAGCTGCAAGTCAAACAATGCCAGGGATCAACACCTGGCCTCAGAGTCTAATCACAGGTAGGAAGGAAAGGAAAGACTCAGAGAGAGAGCTGCCCTACCAAAACATTGATTTTGGACTTTTAGCCTTGAGAACTATGAGGAAAAAAAAATTAAGCCATCCTACTTGTGGTCTTTTGCTAGGAAACTCATACAAAGACAGACTGGTATTTCTATCCCAGGAGGCTACCAGTCTGACTAAACTACCCAATTCTCCCAGAGCAAAGGAAAGAGATTTGAGGAAGAGTAACACAGTATAACAGGAAGTTACAGAAGATGGATTGCACGAGAGCTCCTGGTTGCAGAAGTGAGGTAATGAGGAGAGGAGATGGGGACGCCAGGTCTTCAGAGGACCATGGTGTCTGGGGCAAGGAGACACACACTGCAGAAAAAGATGGGATGATTAGGGTTCAGCCTCCAGTGGTCATGAGTATGAGATGTTTTGGGACCACCAACAGTCCTCACAGGGTCCACAATCAACAAGGCAAAAAAGGAGTCCCAAGTAGCCTGCAAAAAAGGTCTTAAATATTTTCCTTGATTTTCGCATCACTCAATGCTCTAGAGGTTCCTATAATAAAGCAGGACTATGCAAGAGACTTCCATCCCTCATAACCACAGCCCAGCTGTGTTATATGGGTGCCGGAGAATGAGGAGGTGCTGCTCCTGAGCAAGGGAGGGAGAGAACTTCCATTCAAGTAAGACACGGAGCTTTAAGACTAAAAGTCCTCTTTTGCAGCTCAGAAGGAGACCAAGAGACAGAGGGAGAAGGAAAGAAGAGGAGGGGAAGAAGTAAAAAGAATTAAGATGTGTTATATGCATGTACCAACTCCCCATAAGTAATGTAATCATTACTAACATATACTAATAAAAGTTTCTAAAATTTTAAAAATGCATAATGCTCTGTAATTATAAAAAATTAAAATATCTGAACCTTAAGTACTAAAACAATTTTTAAAACCTAGAGACAAAAAAATGTTAAACTGAAATATGGCAACAGAGTTATCATGAAAGGCAACTTCTCCCCTGCAGAAAGAGAGAGATCAAATGAGCATTGTTTTTATCAGAAGAAAATAAAATTTCTGTCTTTATACTCCAATGATCACAACCTCAAACTGAATTATAATTATAGTAGTAATAATAAAAATGATATAATTATTATTACAGTTTTCTTCTCATCAGCATAGTGCTCCTTATCTCTCAGTAAAAGAAATCTTTCTTTTCATTTATCTAAGGGAAAATTTATTTTGATGATAATATAAAGCAAAGAGTTCCTGGTAAGGAAAAGATTCAAAGAGATCAATTTGGTGACTTTAGCAAGCCTTACAGGTTTTTAAATGACGAACCCTTTAGGTAGTGAAGGGTGGGGGTGGTCTCCAGGGAGTCTTGTGCCTTGAAACTTAATGAATTTCTTTGAGGAGTAATTCATTAGGAAATGAGAAAGCAAACGCTCTGTCAAGAGGAAGCTTTTGAAACTATTACTCCGTTTTAATCAGCAGGCTTGCTTTTCCATTAAGAAATAAAAGAAAATGTTTTCTCTGGCCAGGCAACTCTTTCGACAAGAGACTTGGTTGATTTTTAATAAGGCCAAGTATTTAGAGGCCTAGCGATTGGTTTATCTCCAGAGGTCTGAAAAATTTCTGAGTCAGGAAAAAAAGAAACCTTTTTATTATTATAGGAAGAAGAGTTACTGACCTTCTAAGAGTTGCATTGTCTTACATTTTAGAGCTAAATGTATGACCTTGGGAAAATATCTCCCCCTTTCTGAGCTTAAGTTTTCTCCTCTACAAATGAAAATACCATTTATCGCATGCTAAGTTCAAAATCACCTACATCTGCAAAGTAGTGTGCATGATAAACTTTTAAAGAGAAGCATATTACTGCTTTTAAGATTACATATGTAAAGTATTTAACCAAAAAGTGCTAATAAAGAGCAGAACCAGGATTCGAACCCCAATCCTTCTGACTAGACAAGACCAGTTCTTCATCTTCACTGTTTTGCCTCTACTTTCATCAAAAATTGTTAAGAATATCACATATGAGCAGAAGAAAGAAAGCGTGAGTTTGAAAGTTTACCAGGATACATATAGGATTTTACAATTAGAACTAAAGGCTTTCAGTAGTAATTTGAAGAAGAAAACTTCATTTGAGCAGAAAAGACAGTTCTGTATTTCTCTTGTTCATTGCTGTGTCTCTAGAATCCATAATGCATAATGCTGGCTTATTGTTTTATATATATATTAAAATATATATAGTCAAGATATATGTATGTATAGTCAAGAAATATATATATAGTTATGTTATATATATATATATATCCATGTATATATATAGTCATGCTTCTTGTCTTTCTCCAATTTGATTAACTCTTTAGTCACTCTGATATGTCATTCTCCTTCCCACCTTGTGGCTCTTATACGTGCCATTCCTTCCAAGTAATCAATTCCTAATCAGAATCATTGAAATTCAGCAGAGATCACTTCCTTAGGGAATCATCTTTTATACATCAGGTTATATCAACCCACTTTGCTGTATATTTTCAATATACACCAGACTTAAAAAGAATTCATCACAGTAAATATATGTATATATGTTTGTTTGTTGAAAAGATGACACATAATCAAATTTAACCTATCAAAATAAAGAAGAAATTTAACCATCTAATACTTATCTCAAGACTAAATCCTTTAAACATCATGTACCAGTATCCTTATACCCTTAAAAGCGTAGTGTACACGCAGTACTCACACTTTACGGGTATCCTGGTCATGTATAGATGGTTTTGAATTTTAGCACAGTATATGAATAGTGGAAGAAAGAGAACATTTTAGAGTATGTTACAACTGCATAATTCAAAGTTAGAGATATGTGTAGAAAGGCATTTTTCATTTATTTCTTGTCTAAGCAGATATGTAAATTTAAATACATTTTAATTACATATGACCCCACCAAAATCATGTTTCTTCCTTGCCTAAAACCAGAAAATCAGTTTCAGGATGAAGTTCAGATGCTTATGTGGTCATGCATGAGAAAGTCCTGCCCACTATTCTGGACCCTCTTAGGCCAAGTCTTGCTTCTTACCTTGTTCTAGTTATATTAACTCTTGGGTTACCCTTACTTGCCATCTTCCTTCCCATATTATGGCTTTTATGCACACCATTCTCTCCGATTATTCAGTTCCTACTTGAAATCACTGAGATTTCAGCAGAGCTCACTTTCTTAGGAAATTATTTTTACACATCAGGTTAAATCAAGTCATTTTGCTGTAAATTCTCAATGCACACCAGATTTAAAACGAATGCACCACAGTATTACATATTTTCACCACCCTCCCTTTTTTTTTGCACTAGTAGAATCTTAACCTTTGTGGTATAAATGATATCCAAATCTACCCATTATTTTTTTATCCCTTTACTCAAATTACACTTAAAAAGTATTCTCTAATTTCTAATACTTAACCCTTGTTATGCTGCCAACATTTCTCCTCTTTCTTCTTTTTCCTTTTCCACATCTTTTCTACTATTTTTTAGTGTCTATTACACATTAGAGAGTGACACCCTGTACACACCACCTCTATCGTTTTGAGCAATTAACTATTCCAGTTAATTACTACTTTTCTCACTTGACAGATAAGCAAACTAAACCCTAGAGGTCTAATCTTTTCACTGAAGCAGCACAGAGAGCAGGGACTGAGACAGAGTCTGAATAACAGATCACACAGCTTCGAGCCCATCATATTCTCTCCCCAAACTCCACACACTGGCTCTCCCCCATCATCAACGCACCCTTTGAGCGCTGCTGTTGAGGGGCCATTTATGTGGGCATCTGTACTGTCGTTTATCTGTTTGATTGGTGCAAGGGGGAAATCACAAGATTGAAAATTCTGGCAGAGTAGGAAATATGTGCTTAATGAATATATTCATAGGAATGATGAAATATGATAAGAAGAAAACCTGGTGTTCTTGCCTTCCAAGTAATCAAGTTCATTAATAAGAAACCTAGTTGCAAGTGTGTTATATATCTAGCCCAAGGACACCAGCTAGATAAGCAAATTTAAGACAACAATCAACATTATATTTTCTATTGTACTATGATGTGCTTTCATTCTGTGATAAGTGAATGAATGATAAGACAAAGAGGCTTATTTTTTAAAAATGAATAAGGTCCACTCTAAAATATTCTAGTATTTCGAGGATGTCTAGTTTTCTAGTGTCAGACAGGTGTTAAGTTTTTCATTAACGTCAAACAGGGTTTAATTCTGACAGAAAAGGGAGAAATGAGTGCCACATTCTGTCGTATATTCCCCCATATATCATAGCCTTACAGTGCTCACATTCTGGTCAAGAACTTCTGAAATACTACCAAGCAGACATGTGCTTACGAAGCAACATGACTGGCTGAGAGGACTCTGCGTTGGTGCAAGACTTTTTCCCTCTGGATCCATCGATTTTTGCTTCTGTAGCTGAAACACTACAAACAAGCAGAAAAACTCTATTGCTTCTAGTTGAAGCCTAACTTTTATAGTTTATAAATTTTGTAATGTTTTTCCCCCTCTCGCCACATTTTCATGTAAATTTATGGAATAAAAAAATGCCTGCCACTAAATAGTGGGTCTTTAGATGTGAACATCATCCAGAATTTATTCTTTTTGCTGTGAGTTGGTCCGAAAGTCAGAACTAAGGTCTTGGACTCAATCCTAGCTCCCTCTCCCAGAGGACACACGAACCTTCAGTGCACATGGTGATTTACCTGTAATCTACATTCCTGGGTGGCATCATTCATATCTAGAGGAGTCACCAGACTGAGACTAGCGAGATTCTAACCACAACTCCTTAGTTAGATGGGAGTGACTAGTTCATCAAGTTATTGGAAGCTTGAGAGTTAAAGGAAGGTATAATAAATTATCTTGTTTAAATAAATAACAAATATAAGTTCTCAGTAGTAGATGCCAAAGACTTACTAGATTCAGAGAATCATTTGGTTATTATGTGCCTTGCAATGATTTATTCTTACCTGAAACTGAAACACACACACACATATTTATAAACATACGGTGTTTGTAAATATTTACATGTATAGTAAGTGAAGCAGATTTAGATATATGTGTATATACTTTATGAGAACTAGAAATGATAATGTATTTAAGCAATGCTACTAATTTGCAGGATAGAGATAAAATGAAAACTGTAAATGAATACATGCGAGATTATTCGGTAATCAAATAAATGCAAATTAAATAACGAAGTTACATTTCATTGATATGGCACAGACAAACTTTTAACATAAATCACAATGGCCAATGACAATGAGGTAGCAATGAAGTTTATAAATACAATTTCTGGTACGGTTGTAAGGTAAGTCTATCAGTTTGAAATGTGGCATATCAGTGTATATCAAGAGAAATAAATATCTCTCAGTAAGGCCATTCTCAGGTATTCTCCCGGGGCAACCATTCGCTCAGACTTCTGTCAATTAACATGTTGGCTGCAAAATGAGCTAATGTACCTAAAATGTAAAAAGCAATTAAAATGCCCAAAATTGCATGCTGCAGCTTCGAATATCCTGCAAAAGTTTGTGGGTTGGAAGCTTGGTTCGACTTGTGGTGGTGTCAAGAGATGGTAGAACCTTGAAAAGTGGTCAGTGGGAGTTGGTTGGGTCACTGGGAGCAGTTTCACGGAAAGGATTAAGGTAGATTTTCTGAGATCCTGAGTTAGTTCTTCTGAGAGCAAGTCATTATATACAATCCTTTCTTGGGCTGGGGATTTAGCTCGGTGGTAGAGCGCTTGCCTAGTAAGAGCAAGGCCCTGAGTTTGATACCCAGCACTGAAAAAAAAGAAAAAAAAAAAAAAAAAAAAAACCTTTTCTTGTCCTGTCTCACTGTGCAATCTCTTCCTCTTGCATACACTCCCACTATGACACCATCCACTATGACCTGACTCCAGAAGTACTTTGCCAGACCCACTGCCATGCTGGTTGGACCTCCAGCCTTCAAAACCTTAGGCTAAATAAAGCTCTCGTCTTCTCCTAGCCACAATTGTTTCTTTATATTGTAAGAGAGAGGACTAATACAGTATGGCATGCCTGCTAATTGGAATATTATACAGATATTAAAACCATTTGAAATATTTGCAATATCATTTGAAATATGTAGGACATGGAATGGTAGGAAGAATGCAAAACTCTATAATCATACTAATTACAGCTGGGCAAAAATATACTTGCCTCCACATATATGTAAACATGATTTTGTTGTTTAAACAATTAGCATGGGGAGTGCTTTCTTTTAATTTTAAAATTTTGTTATTTTTCCAGTTAACATGGGAAAAAGAAAGAACTGCATCAAATTCTATTGGTAGAAAATACAATTATTTTCTCCTTGGAGAGCATATGTATGAAGTTAAGGAACATAATTTTAGTAGTCAGAAAAACAGTTGACTGTGTGGCTGATAGCTTCCTTGGAAACTGAAATATGAACAAATAATTTATACCTTCTGAATGGCGGTTTTCTATTCTGATAGGTTGAGATAATCATTTCATATATCCATGGAGATTTGGTGAAATAAAGTGTTTATCATTTAGCAAGAATTTTGACATATAACAAGTGTTTAAGAAAAAAGAACTTATTCTTTTTTCTCCATATTGTGGCAGCAACAAATTTTAGGTCACAAAAAAAATACAGTCCACTAAGTGTGTTTAAAGCTAAAATGTCCAAATAAAAAGGGAAAAACAAACAAAAAATCCTGCTAAGCATGTATCTGATAAAAACATCCCACTTTGGGCTTTGCCAAGAAAACATGTATTTGTAAATGCAATTGTTTCCAGGTACTTTAATTTTTGTACTTCACGAGATTATTGCCACAAGAATGGTTTTATAAAAGTAAACTATGTCCCATATTTGTATTTTAAAAGAGAATTTAAAAATAACATCAATTCTATATTTCTATGAGAATTCAAATAGTTGAATAGCTGCTACACTAATTATAAGAGTTCTCCTTTCAATCACTGCATAGATTATTTCCCTATGCTTGTCTTTCACTTAGTCTTCTGCAGGAGCTGACCTTCCCTTTCACTACACCCTACCCAGGTCCATCAAACGCATGAGCAGTCTAGTCTTCCTTTTACCCCTGGTGAGGTCTGGCCTATTTCATGTGGGCACAAAGGACCTAGGTTCCAAAGCTCCCCACTGATGTGCATTAGACAGGATTTCTAATACAAAGGTCCACAGAAACATCCCTTAGATTTTCAAATGTACAGTTTTAACTTGAAAGCTGTGCACATTTGGTCTAGGAGGGCACAACAATAACTCCCCAACATTGTTCCTCTTTTCAGTATGACCACACTTGAAAAGAATTCTGTTTCTTTAGCAACAAAAGTATCCCAAGGACCCAAGGTCCTCCGTGTTCACATCTCAGAAGGACTCCAGGCAAGAGCAGCCATAGTAGTTTCTTTTGAATGCCCCATTTTGCCTCTCAAGCTGTCTAGATCAACACTGGATGGAGGAAAATCTTTCTAACTTCAGACCAGGGAAAGCCAAAAACAAAGAATATGAGGTTTATCATCTCCTTTTCTTGGTGATATACCTAGGCAGCAAAGGATCCAGGGAGTTCAGAAACATACTGAACACACCACAGTTTAATGAGCTCTTGGAGACTTTGCGGTCTCCAGTGAGCATTTATTATGAAATTTCATTTTTCGTTTCCTTTTGTTTTTGATTTTTGAGACAATGTTTCACTATGTAGCCCAAGACAGCCTTGAACTCACCATATGGGGCCCAGACTGGCCTCAAAATCATAATCCTCCTGCTTCAGCCTCTGAAGTGCTGCTATTATAGCCCTATACCCCCACAGGCCAGGAAATTTCTTTACTAGATACTCCTTGTGGATAAATTTCTCCATGAATCCCAATGGAGGTTTGTAACATCTTTGAAAAAAGATTATAAACTCACAATCAGCCGTTCTTCTAACCAATTATTACTGATAGAAGTTAGATAACTTTCCCAAGAGAATGAATGTTTCCTTCGAGAACAATAAGTAAAAATATTCAAGGTATGAGTTACGTATCTTCAATGAAGAATTCATTTTTGAAAATATTTACAGTCTTATATGAACTTATTTCTATCAATATTTTAAAAGATTGCTAGCGGAGATTTATTGAGTGGTTATTTTATCCATCATTCATTCCTTTATTCACTCATTTATTTGGCATATATTTATTGTCTACCTGTTTCCAAGAATTATTCTAGCAGATTGAAACAGTTACAAACAAAACAAGAAAAATTTAATCCCTGTCTTTGTGCATTATCTATTACAGAAGGTGGAGACATAAAAATGTAAATAATACAATGTGCTAGAAATTGATAAGTGCAATAGGGGAAAAATTAAACCAAGCAAAAGAGATAAGGAGTCTGAGTTGAAGTGGTTGGTTTACCTACTTGTAAATAAAGTGAGAAGAGTATGACTGAAAATTCAGGCTTTGTATAAAAGTTTGAAAGAGATGGGAGACCTAGCCAGACATGTATATAGGAAAAGAATATCCATCCCATGTGTTAGTTAGCTTTCAACTTCTATAGCAAATATCTAAGATAATCAACTTATAAAAAGAAAAGGTTGATTTGATTCATGGTTTCAGAGTTTCTAGTTCATTATGGACTTGCCCCGTTGCACTTGAGCCTGTGGCAAGGCAGCACATCATGGTAAGACTGCATGGCAAACCAAAACTGTTCAACTCATGGAAAGAAAGCAAAAGAGAAAGGAGCCAGGGTTCAAGACCATGCTCCCAGTGACCTAAAGACCTCTCACTGGCCTCTACATCTTAGATACTTCACTACTTCCCAATCATTCCATGGACTGGAGACCAAACATTAACATGTGGGCCTCTGGAGAAGACTTACTTAAACTAACAAGTGGTAAAGAAACCACTGCAAAGGGCTAAAGACAAAAGTCTCCTGATTTGTTCTGAGAAAAGCAAGAATTATACTATGTTTGAAGTCATGTGAATAAAAAGCAAATAAGCAGCACACAAGATTAGAAAATTCAGTAAAACCAGAAGGTCCCTGCTAGGATTTGGGCTTTTGCTCTCAGAAAACTGAAAGCCAATACAGAGTTTGTTCTAAGGACTGAAATTATTTGACTTACATCAGTACTGGGTATGATGACAACAATAACATGAAGTACTATATCTCTAGGGAAAAAAACATCATCTAACACTGACATCTCAAAGGAAATGTCGCATCAACATCCTCCTTTATGTATGGACAGGTTTGCTCATGGCAAATGAACACATGTGTTCATTAAACTACATTTACTGAGCATCAGTGCACTCAAGAGGGAAAGAAATACAGAAATGGATAAGATCTTGTCCTATATGTGTTCCCCAGCATTCTGAATTGCCTCATATTTGAGGGGTAGGGAGCAGAAGCTCTTTATATGGATCTTTTCAGGTGATCCAATGTCTCACCTTCCTTCTGAAAGAAAAGTCTAGCCAAACACACCATGCTCAGGTAATGGATGGAGGTGACATTTATACCATATGACTCAAAAAAGGAAAAATCTTAATTGTTTCCAGTTAGAAACTCTTCACCAGTCTCAACCGTACACTTACAGTAGACCAATTTTTTACTATGATCCAACAAAAGTGTTTTCAGTTTGCTTGTTTTATTTTTGGTTTTTCAAAATTGAAGCATTATTATTTCATCTACTTTCTGATCACTTTGGGATAATAGTCTAGAATCCAGGCTCTCTCCTCTTCCTCTTCTCCCTTCATCTTTTAATTAATGAGATCTAGGTTAGATAGGGAAAAAGATACATATCTCAAATGTTTTAATACTATCATGATTTATGGAAAGTAATTTCTGGTTCTTACCGGAGGTGACATGTAAAGGTTTTGTTTGTTTTCCTAGCTGTATGTCTCTGTTGACCTAGGTATAGATGGACAATGGGCATTCTCATGACCTGTGTCTACTAAAGTGTGACAAGTTCTGCTTGGACTAGTGAGCAAGCTGGTGACACTCCATCAGCATGACAATGGTGCTGGTGATAGTGATGGTAAACTCTGCTACTGCCTAAGGCCTTAGATCCCTTTACTCTCTGTAGTCTTGCCTTAATTTCTTTGTATTCCAAGCCCTTTTCTGTCTCCAAAAGATTAAGAAATCTTGGCCACCTTTTCCAAACCTGGGCAGAATGAGAGGATACTATGGTTTGGATGTGGTTTATCCCCCAACTTTTCATGTGGTAGAGACTTGGTTCTCAGTGTAGCAAGGCAGATGGTGGCTGCTATGGTTTCTAGCTAGATCTAAATGTTCCCCCAAAATCTCATGTGCTCAGAGACTGGGCCTTTGGAAGGTGATTAGCTGACTTGATGTTAGGAGATGGGGCCTGGTTGTAATCAGGACACTGGGTATATCTCCCTTCTCACTCTGCTTTCCCATCATCAGTATGTGAGCTTTCTTTCCTTGGAGCCAGCCAACTATAGTCTAAAACTGTGAGCCAAAATAAACTTCTCCTTTAAATTGTGGGTGTCAGTAACAAGAAATTGACTAAGACAATGGACCATCTAGAGGGAAGTCTAGTGGGTTGCTTAGTTATTGAGAGTGTTTAATTAGGAAGAGATTAAGTTAATTCTCAAGGAACGCTAGTTAGTTCCTTTTTCCTGTGACAATGAGTTGTAAAAGAAAGACCTTGGCCCTTGTCTCTCTCTCTCTGATCTCCTATCTAGCGACACAATCACTGTTGTATGCACTCCCACCATGACACCAGTCTCTGAGAGTCCCTCACCAGAGCTGGTGCCATGCTGTTTGAACATTCAGCCTCCCAAACCATGTGGTAATAAACCTCTTTTCTTGGTATACCACCCAACCTCAGCTATTTTGCTATAGCAATGCAAAACTGAGAAAAAGAGATAATATAAGGCTAATTTCAAGTCCACCTCCTTGAAGATTTTCCTTAGACATTACCATCTATTTTCTCAAGATCACATCTGCAGAATGTTTCTGAGTCTTCTATTCATCGCCGTTAAGTATCAGAAACACAAAAATAGGCACAACATGCTCTACTGTCATTAGAACAGTCAATTCTCAAAATTAAAATGGGGCTTGTTGTTTTGAAAAAAAAAAGATTCAGGTCTCTACTGCTAAAGTGTGATTCAGTAGAGCTAGGGTGGTGCCAAAGAATGTGTATTTCTCCTAAGACCCTGGGTGGGACTGATGCTAATTCAAGTAGCACACTGAACAGAACAATTGTTAGAGTGTTTCAAACACTAGCTGGATCCTGGTAGAAATGGTTTCTATCCATTGCTACTACTTTCAGATCAAAGATGTTCAAAATCTTAATCTTGATATTCTGATACTTCTTGATATTTCTGTGTCCATGGTAGTAAAATATTTATTGGTATAAAATGCTTAACATGTTCTTTTTACCCTCAGAGCAAATCAGTGATAGATCTGTTGATCAGCAATCGGGGTCTAATTTGAGAGTTTCCAGTAGTTCAGGAATAGACAAAGCTCTCACAGCTAATAGCAGAGCTGGGCTTTGAGGCCATCCTTGTTACAGATCCTGTGTTATTCAATGGTCTTTACTATCCTGACCTATTCATTGGTGGTGGTAGTGGTTGGAGGTGTAGACCTGTGAGACAAGTGGCTTGTTACGTATTAAAAAGCCTCAACAAATAATTCACTACCTTTCTGTTTTCTTCTTTACTCTACCTTTTCCCTCTTCATTGCACCTCATTATTATAGTTCAGATAGTGTTGAAAGGAAAAGAAAGATCTCTACCTGTTTCCCTGGGGCCTGGGTACCTCCTGCCCCAACACTTAAACTCTTCTGGAATTCAGTTTTCAGCCCCAGGGCCACGGCCCGGGGTCATCCCAGCAGTGGAGGTGAAGGCCACCAAGGCAGCAGCCAGCAGTGGGGGCTGTGGGAAGGACTGTGTGTCAGCAGCTCCACCAGCAGGCGAGTGCAGCGCAAACCTTCTGTGCTGCCTGCCCGGCCCATCCTGTGCTGGTTGTCATGGTGACAAGGGCCCTGCTGGTGCAGGTGCTGTATTGTGGCTGAGACAGGTGCGATTCACATAATGAGGGGAATTAAGGAGGATCTGCAGCTGGGCTGCAGCTCCAGCAGGAGGGCTGTGCGTCCTGTAGCGCTCTCAGCAGTGGGTGCAGAATTGAAAAGACCGGGGAAGTGCAGGAATCAGAGTCAGTGTCTAGAGAGAACCTCCTTGTGGCTTTGCCTGTCTGGAAGCTTAAAGAGACACAGGGCCCACATTTGTCGCTGGTGATTAGAAGGTGTACTTCCCTGACATCAGAAAAAGCACATATATTGTTCTAATCTCTGTGTTACTCCCTTTCCAATTCCTGGGTTTGCGGGAAGAGCTCAAGTATGAGTTAGAAAGCAGAACAGAATTCATGCAGCCTCACTCTGTGAGTCAAGGGGAAGTGTCAGAGAATAGGAAAATGACTCCAATAGGGCAGCCATGTTTTCCAATGTGTGTGTTGGGTGATTTTCCTTGAAATGTAGTGTTTCCTCAATACTTATCAGTAGGATGTCAGAGCAGCTTGGTAGAGTAAGGGGAACCAGAATTATAAAATCAAATGTAGCTTTATCACTATATCCCATACTGATTGTTTCCCCCACTGCCCTCTTCCCAGTTCTTTTCTATTGCCTGTTTGCCCCTCGCCATTACACTATTCATCCTTTCTCTATCAGAGCAAGGAACATTAATACCTGTTCCCGACAAAAGAAAAGAAAACTAAATGAAAAAATACTGAACATGACTAGTGTGCTAAGCATTTGATGAACATTTTTTTCATTGAACCCAGACAATACAACACCTGGAGGTAAATACAACTGCCTCCATTTTATAGCTATGGATATTGAACTTCAAAGATCTCGAGCTATTTGCTCCAAATCAGAAACAGAACTTGGATTCAAAGCTATATTTTTATTGTCACAAAACCTCAACTTTTTCTACTGCACTGTCATATCTAACAGTTCCTTAAAAAAACAAAAATAAGCCAAAAACTCTGTTGTCATTTCTTTGGTTGCATAATTGACAAGAATCTTGCTGTTCTCCAATTCCATGGTCCAAGACTTTTGTCTCAGTCTTCATCATTAGTAACAGCTAATATTGATAATTTTATTCTATCTTATGTAACATGCAATGTATTTACAACCTTACCACATAAAGAATATCCTAAAATTTGTATCCATATTAAAGAAAGATGTGTAAATTTGGCTAAAAGGGGCTCAAGGGGCTGGGGATTTAGTTCAGTGGTAGAGCACTTGCTTAGCAAGTGCAAGCCCTGAGTGTGATCCCCAGCACCAAAACAATAAAAAAAAAAAAAGAATTTTGCTCGAGATCTCTTCACTCATATAAGTCTCAGTCAGGATTTGAACCCAGGTTTATCTGTTTCCAGAGCAGAACACTTCATCTCACTTCTACACAATGAGATTCAGTTATAAAATTTCTGGGGGGGGGAAGGTGAAGGAAAAAGATTTTTCCTCTGGTTGGTTCCCATGGAAATAAAGCTACACCATGAAGATTTTCAGAATATACAAGGGCATTTTAAGAAAAGCAAAATCTCTTCTTGTGTTATCTTTGTGTGTGTGAGACTGTGTGTGTGTGTGTCCTTGTATATGTGAATGTGTATGTGTTTTAATTTCTGGACTTTCCTAGTGCTTTTTTGTTACTTCAGAATTGGGTTGGACCCTTAGATACAGGCAACCAAAGTTGGAAACTGAAATGACTTTCAGGAAAGCTTTCTTCTCATGGTATGGCTGATAGAGATCAATGCATTTAATATTCATTTCAAGCTAATTAGCTAAAGCAAGAGCCCCATGAGCATCAAGAGCCAAGGGAAGGGACAATTCAGGACATCTTTGTCTAATTCTGCTTTAAATGCTAATAGCTTTGAGATTATTCTATTAAGAGGCAATATCAGAAAAGGAATAAGAGGGTTTGTTTCATTTAATAAAGGGATCACCACATGGATTGGGATGTTTGTAAGAGCCTGAGTAATTATCTATGTATTTAGGTCAACCTGCTGTGGCCATCGGGAAAACACAATTTAGAAGAACAATCCAGTTTATGTGCACCCTGCAATAAGATTTCACTGTGACACAGCCCCCAATTCCTTCATTTCTGCTTCCTAGTAAAATACAGATCAGTTCTGCAATGGGGAGTATAGACACCTTTGTCTGGAATCTCTGAACTCTCAAGTCAAACATTTATGGTATTATAAATAAAGCCATATTCTAACAGTGTACGTGCTGCTCCCTAAACAATGTGTTTGGACAAGGAGACAAAAAATGCTAAGATTACATTCTAAAAATTACCTAGAAAATTGGAAAGACTTAGATTCAAACACTGGTTCTCTCCAGTAACCCAATACATTCACCCTAGGCTGTTAAGTAATGCATAGTGCTTTAATACTCACACTATTTTCTTGGTTCATTTTTTTTTTGTTTTTGTTTTTGTTTTTGTTTTGAGACATGGTCTTGCTATGTCGTTCAGGAGGGACTCAAACTTGACCAAGCTCTCCCATTAGCTGGGATTGCAAGCATTTACCACCATACCAGAGAGCATTCTTACTATCATTTATAACTTTAACTCTTTGCTTTCTCACTTACAAAATAAGTAATAGTCATAGAATCAAGCTCACGAAAGTTTGAGAATTAAATGACGTGACATCTGTACAAACAGAATAGTCCAAAGTCAATGTTTGATTGACTATATTCGTTTTTACTTTGCTCAGTTACAGATATTGCCTGTCAAAGGCACTAGAGAGGGCCAAAGGCCTTATGATTAGCTTAAATATTTCGACATTTGTTATTCAGAAGGGAGCCATTCAAAAAGGGGGTCCTGGAAAGGAGATGGTCAAGCCATGGACTGTGAGACAATGTGACACCAGTCTATTCTTAGGACCTTAATTTTTGGCTATCATGAAGATTAAGAAAATGGTAAAGCTGTCTGGGGAGGGGGGTTGGCAAATGCTTGCTGGGTATCTGTGCTCCAGCTGTGCAGGCCGAGGCTCAGAGAAGTTCTAAAATTTTTACAGTTTTCGCTCTGCTCTGCAACATTAGAAGAGCTTCATAAAATGCAGATTCCAGGTCCCAGCCCACGTCTGCTGAATCAGAGTCTTCCAGGGATACTGCCAGGAAATATGAATTTTCTTGGGACATTAGGACAAATTCTCCAAGCTAGAATTTGGAAAGCAACGAGCTAAAGCAATAACTAAGAATGAGCCTGATGTAATGGGGATCTTTCTGAAGAGATTCTGCAAATCATCTTGTACTCACATCTTTAGTGATGTTTCCGAGGCCCATTAACCTTTAGTCTGCCAAATACCAAAGGTCTATGTGCCTTCTTCCTGCTTCCTCCACCACTAAACTATAAAAAATGGGAAATGAAAGATGATTCTCAATGATAACCTCTCAGTATCTCATCAGGTCTCTGTTGCCTTGACCCATCGCTTGCTTACAAGTGGGAAAAGAGATTTAATGCAGCAGAAGTTGTCAAGCAGACATTTAAAACATGGTACTGGGACTAAGCTGTCATGACCATTGCTAGTTTGGATCTGGAATGTCCTCCAATGGCCCATGTGTTTGATCAAGGCTCAAATTCAAAGGTTTGAAGCTCAGCTTAGCAGCATCATCAGGAGACGTTGGAATCTTTAAACGACGGACTCGTGGGAAGTCTTTAGGAGCCTGCCCTTCAAGATTACTGGTGCATCTTGGTCCCTTTTTTTTTTTTCTTTTTTACTTTCTAGCCATGAAGTAAGTGATTTTTGCTCCGCTATACACTCTTGCCGTGATGTGCTATCACAGGCAAAAAAAAAAAGGAGACCAACCAATCATGAACTGAAACCTGTAAAATTGCAAGCCAAAATCAACCTTTGTTCTTATAAATTGATCTCAGCTGTTTGACAGAAAGCTGGTTAGACAATCACAACTTAAGTATGACTGCTAGGTTCTTATAAATGGTCCCATATTAGTAAGTCTAGAACCCAGTTACAGTCTATGTAAAAGGCTCCTTTAATTTGTTTCACAAAGGCAAACATATGCTGACCTAAAACAATTGAGCCAATTGACACCCCTCCAATAAATAGAAGAGTTATTCTTTTGTCTCCTTGCCAACACAGAGAATTTTCAGTCTTTAATTTCAACCATTCTGACGAGAGTTTAGAGGGACCTGATTGTGGTTTTAATATACATTTCCCTCATGAGTAATCATTTCAAATAAAGTGCCTGTTATTTTGACCATAACTAATCAATTTCATTCTGAAGTATATGCCCAAGAGAAATAAGTACATATTCTATCTAAGTATATGTACGTGTGTGTGTGTGTGTGTGTGCATGTCTGTTGTTTAATTTCTAACAGTAGAAAATTTAAAAAGATCCAGATATCAATTGATAGAATAGATAAATAAATTGGAGTATATAAAATGAAATATGTGTAGCAAGAAAAATGAAAATTGTAAATAATATAAAAAACCAGACACAAATTAGCAAGTAGTGTACATAATTTCATACTTTCATATGAAGCCCATCAACATTCTGCTGATGGCAGAAGAAATTGAAATAGTAGCTAAGTCTGATGATAGGCAAATGTAATCAGGGTAGGCTTTGTGGGAGCACTACTTAGAAAGGCCATGTGTTTTGTTTAAAATTCTGCTGTTACCATCTTGAAATTGTTAATAGTATTTGAAAAAGGGGCTCCACATTTTCATACTGACTGCAACATGAACATTATGCAGCCCGTTGTGGTTATAACTGAATAAAGAAAAGAAGATACAGGGGCCCTCCTAAGCATTGGAAATATTCTACATATTGATTAGGTGGGTGGTTACCCACATGCATGCCTATGTTAAAAATCCATTCAGCTGTACACATAAGATCTGTGTATTTTACCATATGTAAGTTATAACTTAATAAATTACCATTCAAAACTATTGAAGAATAAATAGACTATGGTAATGAGAAGAGTTGGTCTTACCAGAATGGCCAGAGGCTCCCCGGCATAGCCCAGAGAAGGATTCTAACCATAAGTGACTCTGGTTGTAAGGAAGAATAGAAAAATGGTGAACATTAGCATACAATGAGTATCTACTCTTTTGAACACATCTCAGAAATCGCATACACGTATTTAATCATTAGACCTTCACAGCAGCCATGTGAGATAGATATCATTGGCCTCAATTTGCAGGTAAGGGAAAAGAGGTCCAGAGAGAGAAAGTAACTTCTCTAATGATAAATGGCACATGAGTAGTTAAATGGAGTTTCAAATATAAACCCATTTGTTTCCCAGACACATCCTGTCCTCAACTGGTAAACATCTTTTGGTCATGTATTCCGGAAGATCCAAATATAAGCTATGTTTCAGAAATATTTCAATATGACACAACTATTCAGAGGCTGGATGAGATGTAGAGAAATCCCTTTCTCGCCCTTGTGGGTCTGCTGTGCCCTCCTAGAGCATGAGATTCGATTTTACCCAGTGAACATAACTGCAGGTATTAGTCCTGGAAATACAATTACCCATCACAAGTATTTGACTCAAGGACTTGGTTTAGCTTCTGATTCTACAGCTTGCCGATGGGCTGTAAGAAATAAGCAATGTTATGTGACCTTCAAAACATGACAGATGAGTTGTAAAATAAATGATTCATTTAATGGGTTTAGATATACGGGGCCTTCCCTTGCCTCAGCACTGAGGTCTTATTTATGGCCTGGTCTTAACCAAGTTTCTTTGTGTGGAAGCTTTGAAAAGCCATTATGGTCAGAACCTTTCACAGGATTTATTATTAGAATACTCTGAAAATTTCTATGTAAAAAAACAGAAGCCTGAATCTGTTCTATCTCTTGTGTAAATGCAGAAAAGAAAAAAAATAATCGAGATTTGAAACACAGGCTCCTGAACGTTTGACACTAGAGATAACAAAAGTGAAAAATAAACTTCACTTAATCTGATTTTAAAATATACATTGATCATGGCATTCATCTTCCCTTTACACAATTTTATCTGGTGTATTACTCAAGCAACATTTGTTGATGATCTTCGTACATGTGGCAGTATGCTTGAGATGTTTAAGACTACAAGATGGGCAACACATACATTTGACCTTTTCTACATTAAGCATAGATACTATAGAACATGCTCCCCATACATCTATTGTAAAAACATTGATGGAATAAATCAAATAATTGCAACATGAAGAATAAAGTGGTAGGAGAACAAAGCCCATACCTTCTTTTCCTCAGAAAAAAATCATTGGTTGCTAGAAATAATATGGAATTGCAAAAATAACACTGTGGTGGACTTATTATTGTAGTCAATTTGAGCAGGAACACCCAGCTGAACTGAGTTGGTGTGGCTCTGGGAGGAGAAGATCCACCTGAAGTTTATTGCCTACACAACATAAGGGAAAATGGGAGCAGAAGATAGTTGCCAGCTGACTCCCAGGAGAAGCTCTATTGCAGCTGGTTCTCCCGAAGGGAACTCAGCTGTTCTCATTGCAGGAGGAGCTTGAGGTCTTACTGTCATTGAGGATGGCTGCTGTTTACTTCAGGGGAGCTCTGATCTTCTATCTCCTCTGCGAGCATCATACCCTGGTTCCATATAGATTCCTTCAGGCTTTTAGTGCAGATACGGATGTACATGGGACAGTGCTGTGGGCTCCCGGCACTTTATTGGATCTTTCGGGTCTCCAGTGCATAGACAGATATTCTGCACTCTCCCTGCATTTGGCTTGTGTGTGTGAATGTTGTAAATTGTAAGTGTCCTGTATTAAATCTGCTCTTTTGCAAACCATTGACTCTAGAAAAGTAACTAAGACAAATATAAACTTAACCAAATGATCGGTTGTGGTGCCTACTGTTTTTTGTAGCTTTTTTTTCCACAGATATTCTTAGCAACTACATGTTCACCATGTTAACTGGGCCACTCAACTACTAGGGATGGACACCACAAACACTGAAGTTGGAATGAGATGGAATCCTATATCTGGATCTGGAAAGGGTGCAATATGTGTCAGGAATGTTAAGCTGGAGAAATCAGGTGACTTTTCCCAATTTTCAGACCTAGAATTCAAACCTAGCTATACCACAATTTAAGATATGTGAGCTTCTCCTATAAACACATCAACCAATGCATCTAATTCTAGTGTTTCCCTTATCTTCTCCATCCCCTTACTATCTCTCAGCCTCTTGGCCTATCACTATATGTTACCATCTCCACTACAATCCAAAGGAGAACCTTTCAGCACTGCAGGAAACAGGGACTTGGATATGATCTGGAAATCCTTTCACTTTTTTTGCTTGTGAGAAGAGTAGGTCTAGAAAATGATTTTCAAATCCCCTATGATGAATGTTATCACTACGTACATCTAACATGTACCATTAAAATAAAAATTTAAAAAAACGATTTTCACAAACTCACTTTCTATAATTGAGTAGTTGACGGCATGTTATTTTTTTCCCAACTCTTATTTCCTTAACCCTCCTGTGTAAAATGTCATCCCAGATATTCACTTTAAAGTAGGCAGTAAGCTATTTATCAGCACTGGTATGGACTAGATAATATCTGGATAGACCCTTACCTTAACTATCACATTGAATACTCAAAATTTACTCAAAAACTGATTTATGTTTATATTTCTAGCTCATGAGCATTAAACCCAAAACTAAAGACTTAATTCAGTGTTGTTTCCACTCTTCTGTGACCATCTCCCTACTCTTTAATATGAAGCCTATACTTGAATAGATTTGCCAGACCTAGAAGAATCCAATTCTAATTAACATAAAATCTGCCCTCAAATAGATACCTATTTTACTGCAGTGATATATACCCCAAGACAGATAGATAGATAGATAGATAGATAGATAGATAGATAGATCATCCATTAAGTACTTCATGGGTCATTGGTATTCTGTATATGTACTATACTATATGCATACACTGTATATGCATGTCTACATTATATTTACAGTACATATATATTATAATGATACATAAATCTTACGTGTTATATAATGCATAATTTCATGTCATATAGATTTATATAAAACTAAATATTAAATATCTATATATTAATACATATATTTATATGTACTTTTAGTTTTATATATATAATATTTACATACCTATATATACTATGTATATAAAAATGGATATCTATATAATTTTGAATTAAACACACAGTGATAACATCCATCATAGGGAATTTGTACCTGTATGTGACATATCTTGCTGCTGCTTTTTTTCCCATTCCCCTCCCCTCCCTTCACCCCCTCCTTCCTCCTTATTAATATGCATGCTTGATAAGCACTCTGCTCCCTGTTCAGTCTTGAACAGTGCTTGCTAAATTATAAAGCTATGTTCTTTCAGCACTATGATGGGCGTGGCCTATGGTAGTCTATGGTATTTTATTAACTACCACTTCATACTAGCCCAGCTCATAACCACCATACAGCCCTTCACGTAAAGCCAGCATTGTGCTGGATGTTGTGAGAGCGTTACCAAATTTAATCTTCACAGAAGTTCTGTGAGGTGAGTCCTATTAGGATCTCCATTTTATAGATAAATAAAGAGGAATGCAGAGCCTAAGCGACTAATTTAACCAGGTCCCCAACAGGATACACTCAAATAAGACCATAAATCAATTCCTTTTCCATGAATGCCGAAGGCAAAGGATTTAACCACCAGCCATACTTCCTGGATAAAAGAAGCTTACAAATTTAGATTTCAATTAAACACACACACTAAAGAAAATCACCATGAAAGAAGATTTCTAGCAGTTTGGAAGAGGCTCCATTTGCTCTGGTAGTTAAGGAAGAGTGATCTCCTTCATCCTTTCCCAGCTGCTGGACTTCCGGCCCTGCCCTTAAACCTGGCAGTTCTACCTGCTCTGCCAAGTACTCGGTTCAACCTTTAAGGGATTATAAAAGAAAAACTGACCAAAAATAATCTCCACTTCTCTGGCTGCATTAAGGGACCCAATTTAAGTGGATTGAGGTGTCAAAATTCATCATAACAATTCACCTCAGAAAAGGCCTTAAATGTCAATTTATCTGTGCAGCGAACGTAGCTGGGAGCAAAAATGGAGAGAACATATCCCAGTGCAATAACCTCGCGTAGCCCAAAGCTCCTCTGAACTTCTATTAATGTCTCCTTAGTTCACAGACACCTAAAGAGCAGAATTAATTTTGCCATAGGTGAGCATGGCTGTCTCCTGTTTCTGACGTTACTCAGGTTGTATTAATCTGCTCCAACTGTCATAATAAAGTACTACAGACTTGGTGCCTTAACCCATAGTATTCTATGTTTTCACAATTATAGCGACTAGCAGTTCAAAATCAAGGTATCAGTAAATTTGATTTCTCATAAGTCCTGTCTCCTTGGCTTTGAGAGCCTGTTTTTTTTTTTTTTCACTGTGTCTTTAGTTTTATCCTATAATCTCTGCTTCCCAGGGCCCAATATCTTCTTTTTACAAGAATACCATTTATACTGAAATAAAATGATCTCCTTTTACCATAATTTTCTCTTTAAGGACTTTTCCAAATATAGTCATGTTCTAAGGTACTGCAGTTTAGAGATTCAACATATGAATTTTGGAGAACACAACGTGGCCCATAACACTGCGTAGGGAAAATAATCCCAGTTCGGTATATCCCTATTCCAGTATTTTGACAAGTTTCATTTCTTATAATGCAGTCTGTTGTTGCTATTCAGCAGTCCTTCCCAGTTCTCAACCTCCATCCCTAAGCCAGAATCTAGCGATGAAGCTTAGTCTAGTTTTGTACTTCCAGGCTATGGGGATTAGTCCAGAGATTAGTAACCGCCCCAAGAAATGAAATGAAATGAAATGTAATTCCCCCTGCTATGACACAGCTTTCTACTCTTGTCTCTGGAAGCAAAATCTACAAGGATTGTAACCCAGGGCCAGTAGAGACATCATTTTAAAGCCAGGAAGGATGAGTTTGAAAATAAGTCAAAGTTAGAAAACAAAGCAGATACAAAAGACCGAAAATAGCATGTGGCTGATACTTTTTCAAGCCCTGGACCTAGATGTGTCTGAAGTTAAAATTGCACTTGATGTTTCCCATCACTTAAGGAAATAATATGCTTTTCGCAGTAGCCACTTAGAGTTCTGCTACCTGTAATTCTCAACAGAAAGAATTCTAACAAGGACAACAGACCCACATAGATGAAAGGACAAGTGGATCTTAGGAACAGGCAGCAAGAATAAATATAATATAAGGAAAGTTTCCTTATATTTTTATCTGTTTGCCCTCTACAGATAGAGGGCAAATAGATGAAAGTTAAATTAGTATTAAATTTCAAAAAGTCAAAATCATGTTAGTAATTTAATAAATATCTACAAAATGATTGCTATGAATTAGACACTGTGCTGGAACATGCATTCTCAACAGGGGTGATATTGTCCTGAGTTAACCAAAATTAATTATTCTGGAGATATAAAATAATTTACTATTTTTATGTACAAAAACATATATGCATAATAAATGGATATGATATATATTGCCAATATTAAAACTTAGTGGGAGGAAGGAGGCAGCTGAGGGGTACTATTCAAAAATGATTCAAAAGGAAGACAATTTTTAAAAAGGTTAAATACTGTACCACAGGAAGTTCAGAAATACTCACATGAGGTGTGATCAAAAACTACAGTGAATATTTAAATTAAAAATATTTATTACAGTAAAAATAGTTTGCCCTTAATGCCTCTAAAAATACTCCCCCTGGCCTCGAATATGCTTATCCTATCATTCTTGCCACTTCTGGAACAATTCTTTTGTTTCTGATATGTACTACATCTTTAGTCTTCAGTTGATGGACAATTAGTTTTGATTTCTCAGCTATTGTGAATAATGCTGCAATAAACTTGAGAGTTCAGGTGTCTCTTTGACATATTGATTTCATTTCATTTGGATATAGACTGGGATTGCTGGATCATATAGTAGTTTGGGGGGGTTATGGCGATACTGGGGATTTTTTTTATTAGCACATGTTTACAGTACATAATGCCTACATTTATCCTAGGGAGCCAGTACATATATATAACATGTCTTAATTCTTTTTTCTTCATCTACCCCTCCCATCCTTCCCTGTTCTTATTCATGAGTGTCTTTAGTTGTGTTGGCCTGGTTACTTCAGAGTCCTGAATCTATTTAAAATGTATACATTTCATGGTCATTCTGACTTTGCAGAAGAGCCAGAAGTTGCACGGTGCCAGGTGCAGTGAATGAGGCAGATGAGAACACAGGGTCGTATTTTTATGAGCTGCCTTTCCACTGGGTGGCACTCAGTGGCCGTGTCCACAATAGCTTCGCTCACTCCTCACAGAGGGACTGAAGAGGACGTCCAGAACAGCCTCAGAAAGCGGAAAGACAAATGGGATAAGTGTGTCCAAAATGAGGGGGAGTATTTTGTGGGAAATTAATGGCAATGTGACTTTTATTGTAATAATGATTTTAATTTAAATATTAATGGTATATTTTGATGATATCTAGTATGTAGAGAAATAGGGATACTCTAGGCACTATGACAAATATACAAAGTAGAGTAAGGATCAAAAGAGAAAATATTTTCAACTCTACAGAAACAAGGAATTAAATGGAGAGTCAAAATAATTACATAGAAAATTATATTTTATGTTATACTTAAAGCTCGGCAATGAAAGGCGAAGAGCACACCCTCATCTCAGGCGCCAGTGACAGTAAGCATTAGAAGCATGAAAGAGCTCACCTCAGAGTGCACAGCATTTGGGCTTGGAAAAGAGGGCAGGCCACGAGGAAGGCAGGGTGTTTGTAAGAATACCTCGACAAGGGCGGATTAAATGTACGAAGCTTTTACCGCTCTCTTGAAAAGAACTGTGGACAAAGGAAGCTCTGGCTTCATCTTAGTAGTTCAAAGATCCCAGTTTTGGGATCTTTGAAGTTCTCTTTGCCAGTTCTGCTGTTCTTGACACTCCATCCTCACTAGACACCTGAGGCAGCTCTGAATAGCTACGTCCAATGCATGAAGATGGAGAAATGGAACTTATTTTATACATCTATAAAGGAAATTAATCTTTTCCCTGAACATATCTCCCTCCTTCATGGAAGTACACATGACAGTATTTTTACAGTATTTAACATCGGCTGCTTGGCTAGCCCCAGGCACAAGGATGACCAGGAAAACAGAGCACAGGGTTGTCTTAACTTACTGGCAGCAAACACTACAAACTCAGACATAAGCATATTGTGGCTGCAAATTTAATCTCACTAATGCTGGAAAGAAATATGTAAGAATTGATTGCAGTGTCTGCCTCGGAGATAGATAGATAGATAGATAGATAGATAGATAGATAGATAGAAGAGTTTTGGAAAGTTAATGAAGAAATGATAAAAGATAAAATTATTATTTAGCTCTGTAGCTAAGACTATGCATAGAATAAAATTCCACTGTACTTTAGAAATTAATATTATGGAGATGATAAAATTCTTACTGGTTTTTATACTCCTCCACATATTTATGAATTTTCTACAGTGAAGAAATGCTAGTTACACCATCAAGAAAAAAACAAACATTATTATTTTTTTAAAAAGTACCCAATAAAGTGATGGTCTGGAGAACAGAAGTAGACCATTTTAAGAGCTATTCAGGTCGATAAATTAAGTATATTGTCTTTAGATAACTGGACAGATCACATAGAAAATATGGGGAAAATTAGGCCCCCTCAAGACTAGAGAAACATTAAGGGATTTGGTTTTGGAAGCCAATTCATACTAGTTCTCGAGAGGAGATTATAAAAGTTTTTAGAATTTTATGCAGCAGTTGTGAAGCACAGCTTTGTTTAAATCTTATAGTTAAACGAATAAAGCTAATAAATACTCAGAATCATCACTTCCTGATTATGTTACTGTTTTCATTATTATCTATGCTCTTGAGGTTATGGCTATTGTATTAGTATGGTAGAATTACTAGAAAACAGTGTGCTACTGAGTTTCCCTCCCCACTCTCTGTTCATTTATATTATATTAAATCGATAGCCTGAAACACCACATGGCAGTATTTATACCAGGAAGGTTAACAAATACTGCCATCAGGTCATGACTTGTTGTTTCATCACTTACATAAACTCAAAAAAGCGATGGAAAAAATAGTGCTAAAATTATGAATAAATTGTACCTTAGCTATAAACAATAGATTGCAGTAAATTTGCAAAAGTTTAATATTCTTTAGAATTATTGCAATACTCATCATAAAAATCTTATAATCTCAATAAAGACTGAACATGCAGCTACCATATGACCCAGCAATTGCACTTGTGGGCATTTATCCCACAGAAATGAAAACTTATGTTCACACAAAATTCTGTATGTGAATGTTTATAATAGCTCTATTTCTAATAGCTCAAATCTGGACGCAACATAGTTGTTCTTCATTGGCTGAAGGGCTGAACCAATAGTGGTGCATCAAAGTTATGGAATATTATTCTACATTAATAGTGAAGAAATTGTGAACATGTGCAACAACCTGGATGATTCTCCAGGTTTATTAAGAATTATAGTGAAAAAATCAATCCTAAAGTGCCATAATGCATAATCAAATTTGTACTACATTCCAGAAATCAGAATATTATAGAAATGCAAACAAATGAGTGGTGACCACATATTGAGAAGCACGTGGGGGTGGCAGAAAGCGAATGTGGTTCTAAAAAGAAAACGATATTTGTGGTGATGGAAGTATTTTGAATCTTGACTGTATCATATTAATATGCTGGTTGTGATGCTGTACCTCAGACATACAAGTTGTAATCGCTGGCAAAAAGGGGATAACAGTATATGATAGCTCTCCATAGTATGTCTTACAACTGACTATGCACAATTATCTTAAAATAAAAACGTTTTTAAAATATAAAAAAACTCAATGCTTTATCTGTTAATAATAAAAATATTGCAAGTTGAAAAAAAGTGAAGCTTTCTTAATTCTCCTTCTGCCTCTTTGCCTGAACTTCTCACTGTCTTCTTCCCTTCTCTTGTTTCATTTTATATGTTTCTCTCTGATTATATCATTCCTTCTCATAGATTCAATTGTCATCTCTATGATGAACTTTTCTGAACATTTACCATCTAGTCTCTTAAAACTCTAACCTCGGCTACCGACAGGTCACAACCCTTAGAATGCTGTATAAGCATTACAAACTGAGCATATCCAACATTTCATACAAAAGCAGTTCAGTGGAGAAAGATGAGTCTTTTCAACAAGCCTAAACAACTGGACATCCCTACACAGAAAGAAGGAAAATAGGAAAGGAAAGGCAAAGGAAGGGAAAAGGAGGGAAGAGAAGGAGAGGACACAGGAGGGGGAAGGAGAAGTGAGTGAAGGTAAAAATGTGATCCATACTTATTATCTTACACAAAAATGAACTCAAATAATCATGGCCTTAGTCTGTACCAAATACGGTACATAAAAGTGCAAAACTTTGGAAGAGAATTTAAGCAAATTTCTATTTGACCTTGGGATAAGCAAAGATTTCTAACATATAGCACCAAATACGTGGTGCAAAGAGAATGATGAATGTTCACCAAAATTAAAAACTTTTACTGTAAAAACACATGAATAAGAAAATTAACAGATAAGGCAAAGATTGGAAGGAAATCCCTGTAGCTCATAAATATAATAAGGGACTTACATCATTGATCAATAAAAAAATTCAAAACTTAATAATAAAAAATCAAACTACTCAATTGAAAATAGGCAAACTATTTGAACAGACACTTCATCAAAGAAATATACTGTTGGTAAAATAAGCTCAAGAGAGATAACCTCTTTAATGACTAGGAAAATAAAAAATTAAAATCATCATGAGATATTATTATGAAACTATTAGAAACACATAAGACTGAGAACATGACCATACCAAATGCTGACAATAATAGGGAAAAATTGGAACTCAAATACTACTGGTGGAATTATGAAACAGTAAATCAACACTGAGAAATAGTTTGGCAGTTTCTTTTTAAAAATTACACAAGTAGTTACTATTAATCAATACCTAGAAGTGGAATGACTATTAATCAAGTCATTCCACTTCTAGGTATTTGTCCAACACAAAAGAAAGCAAGCCTCCACTCAAAAACTTGTTCGTGACTGTTTCTAGCAACATTGGTGAACTGCCTTCTGAGTGATAAAAGTCAAGTAAAAAGAGTTCATGCTATATATTTCCATTTATATAAAATTCAAGAAAATGCAAATGAATCTAAAGATAGGAAGCATAGCAATGGTTGGCTGAGGACATGAATGTGGGAGGAGGCGCAATCCAGAATAGAAAGAAAGGAAAAACTACAAAGCAGATCAAGGAAACTATCAAGGATGATATGGTCTCTGTTTTGACTATAATGAAGATTTCAGAGTTAAAAAATTACATTGCCCTCTGTAAATTTACAACTTATCACATGTCAATTTTATTTTTAAAAAGAAAGAGAATATAGGTCATGAGGAAAATGTGAGATGAGTAGGAGAATTGAGCCACACTGGATATAAATGAATAAAAGACTTATTTTTTTCAATATTCCATGAAGAAATGAGAATACACTGAAAGCAAATACAGGTGTGTGGGTAGGTTGTAGAGTGGAATTTTTAGTGGCTAGCTGATAGTTTCCTTCTTATGCTTTAATTTTCCATAAGGTATTTATGGTGGACTTATTACTGTGGTCAACTTGAGCCAGAATGCCCAGCGGGACTGAGCTGGTGTGATTCTGGGGGTAGAGGATGCACCCGAAGATTGTTGCCGACACAACATAAAGCAGAGTGGGAGCAGAAGCTAGTACGCGGGCTGTTTCCCAGGAGAAATTCTGCTGCGGCTGGTTCTCCTGAAGGGGACTCGCCTGTTCTCATCACAGAAGGAGTTCGGGGCCTTGCTGTCTTCGAGGATGGCTGCTTTTGCGTCAGGGGAGCTCTAGTCTTCATCTGTGCTGCAAGCATCATATCCTGGTTCCAGTAAAGATTTCTTCAGCCATCGTCTGCAGACGCAGACGTACATGGGACAGTGCTGTGGGCTTCCAGCCCTTGATTGGATCTTTTGGGTCTCCATTGAATAGATAGACATTTGGCATTCTTCCTGAATTTGGCTTATGGGTGGATACTGCAACTTGCAAATGTCCTGTATTAAATCTGCTCTCTTACAAACCATTGGCTCTAGAAATCTAACTAATACAGTATTAGGAGAGACGGCCTACTGAGGTTCATTGTAGAAAACAGATGAAGTTCGTGATAGCCATCAAGGACATGAAAACAATAGTGGTGTTTCATCTGACTTCTCTGTTTATGATAGATTCGCTTACACAGAGTTCTTAAGTCATCTTTTACTATTCCTTCATAATATGTGTCCCTGCATTGCTTCATATGTATCCATATGTCTTAGATGCTTTTCTGTGGCAGGGGCAACATATCAGACACCCACGATTTGAAGGAGGAGAAGTTTATTTTGGCTCACGGTTTCAGTCCACGGGAGTCTGGCTCCAAGGCAAGAGCAGGATGGCAGAGATGCATGGTGGTGAAGAAGCTGCTCAAACCTGCAGCCATGAAACAGAGAGCAGAGGAGCTGCAAAGAAGAACACAGCCTTCAGCTCACCTCCCCAGTGACCTGCCTCTTACCAACTAGGCCTCGCATCCTAATAGCAACTCAGCTATTGCGCCCCAGTGATCCAATCTCCTTCCACACACACATGACGATTCTGAGGTCCATTTTCTACTTAAACTGTAACACCATGTGATTATGGTCCTTCTCACTCGCAGGACTAGAAAATGATCTCTACAAAAGGAAAAACCGTTTTTGCTGCCTTCTGAGCATCTAATCATGTTCCAACAGAGTGTTGGTCAGACAGTGGACTCTTAAGAAATAAATATTAAGCGAGTGGTCAAGGTAACCTAGAGGAATTTCCTGGTAATGTTGATGGTGTGACAAAGACTCTAGGCCATGATTTCCCAGTGGTACGTATCTGCGTGGTTTTGTTCTTTTTTCCAGCAGTATTTGGTCACTCCAGGTTAGACAGGCACTGAGAAAAAGGACAGCTGGGTTCCCAGATGACAGTACAATAGAAGTATAATGGACAATAACATTGACTTGAGATAGATTACAAATGTTCTTTCACAAAAAAAACAAGATTGAAGACGAATTAAACTTTAATAGCCATAGTTTTATAAATAGCTGAAGGAATTCCATAAAACAGGTCATTGGTTGCTTACCAGCGAACTGATTCACTATTGAATAAGTGATTCCTTCCATGAAGACAGTTATGGAAAAATCTAAATGGTGTCTATTCTCTAATACTAAGTTCTTTTAATCTCTAATTTTTAGTGTAACAATGGTAAATTCACAAATGCAATCATGTTCTTTACATTAAAAGTTGATTTATTGGCAAAAAATGCTATGAAAAAAATCATATGGGCAAGGCATCTAGTTGGAGAAACTTGTAGTCATTTCTACCCTTCTATGAATCCTCATCCTTGTAAATATGATCTTGAAGGTTTGCCCTGCATGAAATGCAACTGTGTTTCTCTGGTCCTTAAATCTGGGTTAGACTTGTAGCTTACTTTGATTGAAAAAAAAATATCGTGACAAAAGTGATGAAAATGAAGATGCATCATTTTTTTAATTTATTTATTTATTTTTTTGGTGCTGGGGATCGAACTCGGGTCCTTGTGCTTCCAAGGCAAGCACTTTAACCACTGAGCTAAATCCTCAGCCCAAGATGCATCATTTTGAGACTAGGTCTGAAGAGACTTTGCATTGCATGGGCTTTAATACTAGCTAAAAATGGTATCAGGGAGCACAGGATGCGGGGATGGAGAGACGAGCAGACAAGGAAAGAGAGAGCAAGTCCAACTATGACTCCCTGTTTGCCCTAGTCAAATCCTGTTCTAAAATACAAAAGCAAAGCCTAACCTAACCAAGGAAAAGATGACTTTAAAGATCTGTGCATTGGCTATACTTTTATAACAAATTTATTTGTTGTTTTTAAATTCATAAATTACTATTCTAACATTATGATATTTTTGGAAAATGCCTAACTAAAGACCTGTGAATGTGTTTTTAAATACTGGGTATAATTTTACCTCATATATTTATATCATATTGTGTTTTGACCATATGTTCAAGATACTTGTTATTTTTGTCTATTGGGAATTCATCCTGTTTTCTGATAATAGATCCTCTACTTCCAATAGGAAAATCATTCTGTACTACTGAACCAGAGATGAGCCCCACAGCAGTAAACACAAACCCAGTCTTGACCGATCAAAATATTCTGTTATCCTAACTGGTTCAGGAATGGTATGTTCCACCTCATGTAAACAAATCCTCAAAAGGGATTCTCTTCTATTTACTGAGAAAGACTGTCTTTTTCAACTGAGTTACTAATCTCGTAAAATGTGTATCTAAGCCATCTGGAGTCATCTTTCCTATTAGTTGCTAGAGTTTTTATGAGATATACAGGGAGAGAGTGCGCTGATAATATCATGTAAGTCCCTGCATTGAGTCCTGGCTACAACGTCTGTCCCAGTGGACTTTCTAGATGTGTAAGCCTATAAATCCCCTTTAAGACCCAACGTAATTTCAGCTGTGTTCCCGTCTCTTACAATAAATATATCATGGCTTTAAAATATTTGGGACTGCCTGATCTGCCCTACAGGCATTAGCCTGCTTGACCAAAAAAAAAAAAAAAAAAAAAAGACTGTATCACTCTTTAAAGTCAGGAAGCTAACTGCTGACTGTAGGGTTTGAAGAAAGGAAACCACAGCACTCCATGGCAAGTTTCTCAAACGGTAACCCAGGACAAGAGCACGTACGCTCAAGCAATGTCTTGGAATTTGAGCAAAAATAAACACGAAATGCACAAGAAAGATACAAAAATATCTAGTAACATCGCAACAAAGACTAAAATTAAAATTAAAAAAAATTAACTCAAGTAAGATGGAGCAAGTGAAGTCAGTACGCTCGGAGTATGTGTTCACAGGAAACGGTAATAGTTTGTGGGGCCTTAGTGAGTTAGGATGCTATTGAGCCTGACAATTTCCAGAGATGAGAGAAAGAAAAGGAAGGAGACGGGAATCTGCTCTCCCTGAAACAATGCTAGATGCAAGTTTTTCCCTTTTGCCTCCAGCGTCTCTCTTATTGGATGGCACTATGTACACGTCCAGTTGTTACCAGGCTTGGGTGTTCACTTTCTGTGTATGCTTCTGATGTTTTAATCATTATTACAGAAGGAAAGAAGAATTCTAACATATATCCCTTACTGATCTGTATCCTAAAACCCTCCACGAGGCAATTTAGAGAAATCTCCCTTCAATTATGCCTGTTGCTGCTATACAAGGCTAGCAAAGTCACTGCCTCTCCCCACTGACCCAGTAGCCATGGACATTTAGTCTCTGGGGATATTGCTTCTCTGGCAAAGGAGGGCAATAGTGTGTAACTGGCAAAAGCCCCTTACCATGAAATTTTCTGGAAAATACATCTATTTTCATGTCCCAACAGCTCACTGAATCATTCTCTCAATAGGGTACTTACAGTTTTAATGCACTCAAGCACTAATCAATTCCTAAAAGGGA
Source organism: Hystrix cristata (assembly GCA_004026905.1). NCBI lineage: Eukaryota > Metazoa > Chordata > Mammalia > Rodentia > Hystricidae > Hystrix > Hystrix cristata. The sequence goes on along the minus strand of PVJO010007919.1, from coordinate 28,154 downwards.
AGTACCAGGTTATTCACAGTTTATATGTCCATAAAGAGAAAGGCGCCTTTAACAAAGAATAGCCTTACAATCACTTTGTACTTTAGGATTTTAAAAGGACCTTTGGGAACATTAAATCTCAAACCATCCCTGAGAGGTAGACAGGAAGAAATATGTTGTTGTATCCATTTTATGAGTGCAGAAACTGAAATATAGATGAGGCAAACCTTACTTATTCAAGCCATGTAGCAACTAAGGAGCAGAGCCAGGATTCAAGTGCACATCTCCAGAAGACACAGGATTAATTTATTTAATAAACCATGAATGACCACCTATTAAGTTCTTGCTACTGCTTAGATGCTAGAAATATAAATTTTGTCAAAAACTATATCACTCACATCAAGATAAATTCTGGCATAATTCCTTTCAGTTCCAGAGGAAAGAATCACATTAAAATCAACAGGTTAAGAATTGTTTCACAGTGTATGTTGGAACACATCACGCTGTAACTTAATAAAATAATACCGGCGCAAAAAGGAACATCACAAAGCACTCTACAGAGTGCAGCAAAAATCCTCCATAAAGGACAAAGGGCCAGGTCTAATTTGTGTAAGTTGTACAATTAAAAATAAAATTTAAAATGTTGTTCCAGCATAGATGATATGTTCAACCTAGGTCTTAAAATATCCCTGGAATAGGTTGTGCAAGTGAGAGACAGAACACACTGGTAAGAAGAACAAGGGTGAGGGAGGCATGGAGATCATATATGAATTCATTAGACACACAGGGGATGCTGGAGGTGAGAGCAGGTGATGAAGGAGGGAGAAGGAATTATTTTAAAGACGGTGGTTTACCTCTTTTCATTAATACTAAGATGCAACCCAGAAAATTCATACACTTTTTCCTTAAATATAAATCTTCATCCATATTTCTTCCATGAATTTGTATTTCTCTTCATCTCTCCTTTTAACAGTATGATGTCCTAACCAAGAAATCCTAACTCCTAAACTACATATTAAAATCTGATATAAAAGTAACCCTGTAATTTTCCAGAGGCCTACAAAGAAAAGTACTTTAGAAGTTGATATATTTGTGTAGATTTGTACAGAGATATAAACACTATTTTACTTCACTAATAAATCACCAAGATATTAAAGTTAAGATGAACGCCCTTGGTAACAGACGGAATATGCTATGCACCCGGCTTCTGTAGACAGTTTTGTTGAATTCGCTCCTATTTACACTATGTAACAGGAAGTTTTAATACCACTTTGATAAATTTATAATACATCATATCATCATGCTTCATGTATGCCTCGGATTAACCCAATGCCATATTTTTTTAAAAACCACATCTTTTGTCCTATTCAGAGTTTTATTATTTTTCATATTGTACTTTCAGAACATTTTATGCACAAGGCATGTATTTAGGCACCACCGTGACAGAGTTCCATGCACCAAAAATGCAGTCAGATTCTCCAATTCACCTTCAGAGTGGTAAGACAGAGTCATTATTTTTGCTTATTAGTAAAATTCCTTCCTTCCAAGTAGTTATTTTACTTGGTTTTATGCCATTATAGCAACTTTTCTGTCTACAGTATTCAAATTTTGTGGCCTCAAGATTTCTTTAAATTCCTAAAATTTCTTTAAGATCCTCTCAAAAAGTATTTTTCATGGATTTTATTAGTCAATACTTACTATATTTAAAGTTAAATTTGGCAAATTTTTTAAGTATTTATAAATTAAGTATTTATAAATTAAAGTATCAACAAAGTACTATTATAAGTTAAAAAATATGTTTATGAAATTAAATGTGAAGTGCAATTGAAATATATGGTGAATGTTTATTACAGTAAAAGACACATTGTCATTAATCTCCCTCGAAATACTCTCCCTCACTTCGATTACACTTATCCCACCATTGTGGGCAGTTTCTGAAGCAGTTCTGGAAGGTCCTTGTTGTGCCTTTATGAGGATTGTTCAAAAATATGGAGAATGATATTGCTGAGTGCCATACAGCACGACTAAGGACACTCACACAAGCGGGTGTCCTAACAAGCTTCAGAAAGCATGATAGGATAAGTATTCAGAGTAGGGAGGGGGGTATTTTCGGGGGGATTATGGCAGTATGTTTTTACCCTAATAAATTTTTAAATTATACATTCACCGTGATTTTTAATCACACCTCATATTTTCCAAACCAAAGAAGTAATTAGAAATTTTTTTTTGTTCTGCATATCCTTGCAGTATCTAGATGAACAGAAATTTATTCAACTTTCATATCTACCTCTCCATGCAATCTGTCGCAATAACATGTATCATGTTGCTTCTTCAAAACACCTCTGGATTTTTGTGATAGAATGAAAACACAAAGGCAATAATGCCTCAGTCATACGAAAATCTTGATTTTTGTACCTACTCTGCAAAAAGATAACGGGGACTAGCTGGGTGGTGGTTCAACCCTGTAATCCCGGCACTGGGGAGGCTGAAGCAGGAGGATTGCTGTGAGTTGGAGGTCAGCCTCGGCTACATAGTGAATCTGAGGCCAATGGGAACTACATAGTGAGACTCTGCCTCAAAATTAAACAAACAAATAAAAAGTTTATGTGGACTGCAGAATTTCTGCAGCACACTTTGAGATCCACTGTTTCAGTTACTAAGCTCAAGAAAATTAGGACTGTTTCCTTTTGAAGCATATATGGTCACCTTCTTTATGAGTCTCCTTCTACACGAAGTCCCTGTTTGTTGAACTTTGTGATGATGGTGGCTGTAACAGCAAATCAGTTCATATGACTATAAGATAAAAGCCAACAAACATGCAACAGCTTCGATGGAAAAATTTAGAGTGTTACATTTCCAATAGTCCAAATTATCACCATCTATTGCCCCCAGCTCCCAACTGCTCTACCTGTACCCACTGTCGCCTCCTGCCAATCTCTTCCCTCATGTAGCTGCCAGAATATACATTTCTTTTACAAACTCTTATCATCATACTTTTCTATCCCCATGCCCCAGTGCTAGCGCTCTTCTACTGAGTATAAACTCTTCTTTAGAAGACCTTAGTACTTGGAATACTTAACACAGCTGTGCTTAACTGGCACCTATTTAACTTTTCCAACCTTAGCCTGCTTTATTGCTTCCATTAAAATTATTCTTTTATTTTAAATACTTGGATGTGGGCTGCTTCTTATCATTATGCCCTTGCAAATTCTCTTTCCTTTTTTTGGTAGGGGCATGACTCAGGACCTCGCACTTGCTAGGCAAGTGCTCTACCACTGAGCTAAAACCCCAACTCCTGCAAATTCTCTGTTACCCTAAATGCTGGTCCTGTCTTCTTAAACTAAATAGCCACTTTTCCTTCAGTCACCTCTTCGTCATTCCCAGGAAGCATTTTCCCAAGTGTTTCCATCCCAAGACAAGGTCAAATTCCTTAACCACCCTCTACTCCATTCTTTTCATTCAAAGTATTTAGCATAGCTGTATATTTAAAATTTATTTCCCCGATTCTTTGAGTAAGTTCCATCTATGCCCCTAGAACAGTAGCTTCCTAAAGGTAGAAACCTTATTACTTCTGTCTACTAATTTTTGTTTTACCTTATATTCTTACCACCCAGCAGTGGAAGTGAATATATATTTGATATATGATGAACAAATGAATGCAAGCATCAAGGGTTGCAGATCTTAACAAATATTAGTCTTACTTGTACAAGAAATAATAATTGAATATTTCTACCTTTCTAAAATTAGGACCTGGGAATTCAGTGGTTAAAATTTACTTATGCCATACTTGAGTTCATGTTATTACGAGAAAACAGACAAAATACAAGTGACAATCCAATACACATAACTTGTGACAAGTATGCCAGGGATGTAATACTCACAAAAGGAGCCTAGATAGAGCCTAGCCACAAGTACTTATATCCAACTGACTGGTGAAGAAAAGCATCTATGTAAATATAGATTTTGAAATTGAAACTTAAAACTTAAGGGGAATTTTGGGGGAGAAAGAATTCTAGGTAGAAAAAGTGTTGTAAATTTCTTGAGTGTGGAGAAAAAACTGAGGAGCTGAAAGAAGACTATAATTTTGTATATATGAGTGATATAAAGTGAGCTGGGAGAGATAGTTACGGGTACAATTATGCAGAATCTCAGCCTGACTGTTAAGGGTGTCATGAGAGTCAACAGAAAATGTTCATGAAAGCATTACAGATAGGTAGTTGACACATGAAGAGAATGAATAAATGGAAATTATTAGGGGCACTACGATCTCAGCACTAAGATTTCCAAGAAGATAGCGAATACACAACAAGGTAGACTTGACATAATACTCTGAAGAGGTGGCTTGAAATCTATCCAGAGAAAAATTTGGCTTATTGAAGTATCTAGAGAACTGAATGCTCCAAAGTAACTAATAATCTCTCTAGTTAAGATAGATAGCTATTCAAACAAACAAACAAACAAACCTATGAGAAAGATTACAAGGCTCGCATCTACATCTTGCCAACCTCGGCTCATGTCAAATGAGCTAACTACAAATATACACAGGTTAGAGTTTTATTTTTGTTGGGTTTCTTGTTTAATTTGTTTCATTGTGCTTTGTTTTATAATCAGAATGAAATGCTTCTTCACTAATCCCAGCCTCCAAGATCTGGGTTGCAGGTGGCTTCTTCTGCCAAGCGTAATGTTTTAAAAATGGGCCCATTAAATATGCATTTTCTGTCAAGACTGTAGATTGCTTAGGGACTATTGCTTTTCAGAATAAATCACTTTCAAAAACATATTTAATATGAGAGGAGGGTATTTCTCCTATTCATCAGAGTCATAATGTTTTTTAAAGTTGGCAATAATCTGAGGGGTATTCTCAGTTATAGCCTTCTGTTGTTAGACACTTTATCAAGGCAGTAAATTATTTTGAGATGTTAAGCTGAGCACATGACATTCTGCCTAGTTTACTTGACAACGATTGCCTGACAGATGTATATCTCTTGCATTATAACTGCCTTCACCTCTGACTTTCACTCTTTCCCTTCTTTCTAGTCATGGATAATAAATCAGTCGGAATAAGCAAAGTTACACCAGAGTAACAAATATACTCCAAATACAAATATTTTTCTGTCATCATAAACATAAAATAGAAATATTTTCAATATTGAACGAATAGTTTTTCCTCATTCACATACCCATTACAAGCTGATTGTATTCTGCTTTTCATTATCGTTACCCTGGAGTCCAAGTTCAATAAGCAGTCCTCATCTGGAAAATCGCTGCTCTTGTGGCAGAGGGAAAAAGAGAACGGCGATCCACGACTTAGCTCTGAAATGGGTTATTTAGAAATAACACATGTCGCTGTCACTTATATTTATTATGCAAAGCAAATTAGCAAATTACATGGGCAGAACTGACCTCAGTGGGGCAGAATATTATTCTCCTCTTACCAGGAGGGTCTTAAGTATGGCGCGTAGGAGAACAGAGTACAGGCAAGATTCATCAAAGAGTAGCCTACACTTTCTGCAGGAAGAAGTTGAATAATGATATGGGCTTTCAAATCAGTGAGACCTGGACCTGAAGCCTTGCTCTGATACGAAGTCATATTAATGACTTCCCTTTTTTCTTCTTCAGTTCCCAATATAATGATAATAATAGAATCTTAAGAGACTACAAAAATCAGACATGAGGCAGATAAAGCACAGTATAATCCATAGACCTGCTCGATGCATTTTAGGTTCTATTTTGAATTGCTTGATTTATCTCCTCTGTTCTAATTCTACCTAGAATCCATTGCAACTTGACAATTTCCTGACATTCTGCTGATTTAAGGATGTAGTGACAACTTAACCCACCAGAAAGACACGCCTTACTCCTTAGCCTTTCTGAGGTATCACCACTCATCACTGATCATTCCCAAGCTGAAATTATTTCCTCTTCTTCCAAATCTCACCTGTACAGTGCCATGCTTCCTGCCTTGCCAGTTGCTTTCCTGTCAGCTCCGTTTCTCCTTTCTTCACATGTACTCAGTGCTGCTTTTGCCAGAGCTCCACAATGGGATCTCTTCTACATACCCTTTCCCCTGTAAGTCATGTAAGCTAGGAAGAGCAGTCTTCATAGCCAAGTTCTGACCTCTGCTACTTGCTCTTGCATGGTCTAAGTCACAATTTATTATCAGCAAAGTCAGTACACAACCAGCTACTTCAAAACCTCATAAATATTAAATGAGAAAAGTATACATGGAGTGCCTAGCTCTGTGCATATATCACATATGCAATTAATTATATTTCCCTCTTCCGTCCACACCCTTCCTGAAAATCTGCAAATACTTCACCATCACTTGATTTGGAAGGTAATCAAAATTGTATTCACTTCCTCTTCTATGCAAGTTTTCCAGGAAGAATATGTTTCAGTAAGTAATTTTAGTGTTTATGGAAAATTCTTCTGTTCTGACAATACTCGTGTTTTTAAAGATCTATTGGTGAGTATTCTAATTCCCAAACATGTCCCCATTATACATTCCTTTGTATTATATAGTTTAACATAGCACACTTCCTACAGGATGATGAGCAATTAAAAGTTTGGGACTTAGAGAGAAAATTATTGGGTTCAACTACTAGTTCACAATTTCATAGTTCTAAGACACTGAACAAGTTATTTGACTTCTCTTTACACAATTTTCCTCATCCATGAAATGAGTATGTAATGGAAGTAATTCATTGATTGGAGTGTTAGGAAGATTTAGTTTGTATACAAGCAAAATGTTTAAAGAAGTGCATGGCCTTTAGTAAGCCTTCAAGTAATGTTAGTCATCATCATCTTCAGCAATCACATTGCTAAGAAGAGAGCTTTTGCATCCCCTATCAAAGCCTCCCATATCACTACTTGATTAGACATTACCTCCATCCTTCATTGAGGACTTCAACTATCTTCTATAATATTCTCTGCCTGACACTCCAAGATGGCAGAATATTCACTCCTGGCCTCACTAGACTATCAGGAGGATTCATGAGATAACATTTATAAAGCACTTGGAGCTCCTGGGAGCAAAGTGTTTGATAAATAAAAGGTTATCACTATTGCCAGTGATATCTTGTATTACTGTAGCCCTTCTACACTCAGAGCAATCGTGACGTGCCTGGAAAACTTGAAGCACAAACAAGAATACAGCTGAGACACAGCTGTCACAGCACAAACAGCCATTGACTCCTCAAAGCCTCTAGCCACCTAAATCCACAGGTTCTATTGGGGACATAAAAGGCCCTTGAAATTGACACAAAGGGGCTCTGAGACAGAAAGTACTCAAGGCTCAGTCCATTGAGGAGGTCAGGGGGAAGACACTGCTTTAAACACTCAAAATTATATAGAAAATTACAACTCAATAAGTAAAACCAAGAGGTCGGTTTCCAAACTGGATAAGGATGGTGAGTGGCTGAAGATGGAATTCTTCTCGTGTGTTCTTGTCTATGTTCTTACAGTCATATAGTGGAAGTCTCCCTTCTATAAAACAGACTGTGGTTGTATTATTCACTTTCTCAACCCTGGGATAAAATAAGCAACGCCCATTTTTACCGTGGTTTAAAAAAAAAAAAAAGAAAAAGCTGTGCACACATGGCAGCCAGGAAAGAGAGAGAGAGAGAGAAGACAAGGACAAGCATAGCCCTTCCAGGTCATACCCATAATGACCCACCTTCAAGGCCCCACCTCTTAATAGCACAACGTACTGACGAGTATAACACCACCATTGATTCAATCATTGTCCAAAAGCCTCACCTCTTAAGACATGAAACATTTGGGGGGATATTTTAGATTTGAACCATAACAGTGGTTTTAAAATAATTCAAATTGAAAGTAAAATGCTTATACGTATTACCCTGGTCTTTCAAAATGATTCTTATCACAGCACAGCATTACATCAAAAATCAATATAAAACACCATCATTTCAAATGCAAACCTTACCATCTATGCTGTCCACTTTTTTCTGACTTGAACTCTTATTGTGCCCCTTAATTCTGCCTTCTGCAGTGCAAAGGATCCTTCTTAAGCCACGTTAGAAAACAAACCGTGGCCACACTCCCATCTCATTCCAGTCTGAGGAAGGATGTCTGGAATTTAGCGCACTGTCCTGTGACTCCTGCATTGTCTGTTGGGGGTCTAGCATTGTTAGTCAACCCTCAGACTGGGTGTTGGTTCGCTGGTTTGCAGGAATCTCTTTCAAATACTGGGCTCTGTAGGTAAGGTTTCCATACTGAGCTACTGTACAGGAATATCCCTACATCATTTGACTCAAAGTACTCCACTAATGTCAAATAGCAGAAAGCCAAATGTTTGCAGTCAAATTAATCCTATCTTGTGCAATCAAGAGTAATTTTAAGAAAATTAGTAAACTTTTAACTTTATACCCCTGATGCTGCCCACACAGACACAGACACAGACACAGACACACACACAAACACACATACACACAATAATAGCAATGATGATATTTTTAAGATTGGAAATAGAATAGGAAAATTTAAAAATGAGATTAGTGGGCATGACAATATTTGAAGGGGAAATCATTCATAAATTATTTTATATGCTACACCAAAGATAAATCCATAGAGATTTAAAAAGGCTGGAATAGGGTAGTTATAGCTAATCTTAATATAACATTAGCTCTAGACATTATACAGAAAATAATTTTATGTCTTGTTACATAAAATAATAAAAGCAGACCATTAAAATGTGATAAAAATGAATATATGTCGAAATATTTTTGCAATTTATATGAATGATAAAAGTTTAACATCATTAGAGAAAAATGATTCCTGTAAGATGAAAGAAAAATTATAAAACACCAAAAAGGAAATGGACAAAATTCAGATACCTCTGCATAAAATGAAATACAACAGAAACACAAGATCTTTACTTCGTTTTAAAAATTCTGTGTAAATCAAAACAACAAGAAGGTGCCATTTTAAAATGGAAAAGGTATTCAAATAATGAACTAGTGAGGGCACCAATTCAATTGGTGCTATATTTTTCAGCACCTAATTTTGCATAAGGATGTCCTTTTTGACACAACCATTTCAGGGAATCTATACTAAAGATATACTCTAATGACACAAATATATGGGAACTGAGAAAAATTACCTGTTGAAGCAATGTTTATGATAGAGAAAAACTGAAAATCTCATTAATTTACAGAAATGGTGCATAAATATATGTACATGAACCACTTCAAAACGTGAATAAAGAAATTTTAAAAGATGTCTATCATGATAATGATGTTTTTGAAAAAATACACAAATGTATTTGTGTCTGTGTGTATGGTATATGTGTACAAATAATATGAAAATATTTGAAAGTTATAAAATTAAATTTTATAAGTTGTTATGTTGAAGCATAAGATAACACTATCTTACTTTACTTTTTGCAGATTTATATTTTTGCTTGAAATTTTTTTTGAGAGGCATGTACATTTCCTAAAAGCTATAAAAGATTCAAAATAAAATCAAAGCAAAAACAATGTGACTGGCTTATGAAACACAATATCAGAATATGTATATGGTAGTATATTAAATTTTGAAAATTTTAATCTATTATCAATAGTTGACTCTGAAGATGGAATAAGAGTTTATTATATTAATTCTTCATACTACATCATTTGATTTCTATTTTATAGGACCATTCAAAATCAGTGCATATAATAAACTGTTAAGTATTGTCTCAGAGACAAGTGTCAGTGTGTACTGCCCAGAACACTGAAGAGTTTTGGGTGACCCAAGGAAATCTTCTCACTTCCTGTATAATAGCATGTCTTCCAATTCTTTCTCTCTAGCTCTGTGCCTTTCTCATTTCTACCACCCAATAACTGAAGTCAATATATTAGCATTATTGGCAGAATCTAAATAACACAGTCACGGAAGATAGTACTTGTAGGTTATATTCATTTTTACCCACCTTGTTACAACAGGGAAGTTCATAAAATTGACATCTAATTACAACTAACAAGCACAGTCTTATTAAAATTAAAGAAATAACGAAAGCAGTGAAGATTGCATTACACATCCTGTCCATACTCATATGGAAACTCATAGTTTCCAAGGTGTTGTTCAATGCTTCCACAGTAAGATACTGGCTATAGCATGACACACTGTCTAGTTCTGGGTTGGGTTCAAAGGGACAGGAAAGATACCTAGAATTCTCCCAAATGGTTCAAACTATTGCCACTCCTATAACTGTGCTAAGAAAAGTTCTTAGAATTAAACCAAAAATCTGGGTCTTTTTTTAAAATCAAGAAATAAAGTTAGAGACTCTATAAAAGAGGTACATAATAGAACCAGAGGAAGAAAAGGACAAGAATCAAGCAGAATGTATTGACCAACCTTAGAGAAGTAGGTGAGAAAATCATGATTTCTGCTCTGAGTGAACTCTGTCTCATAACCTTAGTGTTGAATGATTGTTCTGACTTGTGTTTAAACTTGTGTTTAACCACAAGAGAAAATGGAAAGGCCACCTCCTCCCTCTACATTCAGAGGGGCATACTGCTAAAGGCATCACTGGTGCACACAAACTAATAAAAACTGTAATATCATGGATTTTCTATAAAACATGGTTTATTCATCAGAAGAGCAGGTAGGATGATATATTTAAGATTGAAAGTTGCATTTCAAAGGTCCAAGTTCTGTTTCCAGGTACATCAAATGCCATGCCCCACTGTAGAGTTACACATACTTCAGAGAAACAGCACTTGCCTTGCCTCATTTGATCTTTGCCTAAGCCTAGTGAGAGGCAAGTTTCACATGACCATATTCTCAATTCGAAGAAGGCAGAAACCAAATGTCTAAGAAGTGTAGTGACTGCAGACCTCATACTAAAGTTATGGAGAGAACTAGAATCCAGTATACTGCTCTAAAAACTTATTTCACCTTCCTAACCTTCATAGATGTTGAACGTGCCACACTGGAGTAACATTGCCATAGTTCAACTCCAAACACACCAATCCACTAGGTATAAGACCTCAGGCAACTTACTTATTTTCTTTGTGTTTCAATTTATTCACCTGTAAAGTAGGCTTAATAATAGTGAGGATTGAATGAGTTAACACTAGCAAAATGCTTTAACATGTTTTTAATATGTTACTTATGACTCCTCAAAAAGCCTTAAATTTTCCTTTTCTTTTATTATTTTTTTGGCTTTACTGGATGTCTGAGTTGCTTTCTTCATTACTGAGACACAATAAAAAGAGGAGAAATTTATTTTGGCTTAGAATTTATAGAGGCTTCAATCCATAGTCAGCTGGTGCCAAGAGAAGACACAGGGGCCTGGAGAAGGAAAGCTGCTCACTGCATGGTGAAGAGGAAGCAGAGCATCCTGGGAGAAGACAAGTCACACCCACAATAACCAGCTTCTTCCAGAGAAGCCCCACCTCCTAGCAGCAAATCAGCTATAATGACCCTATAATCAAACAATCTTCCAAGGATCCTTCCAAGGATCACATGAGGCTTTAGGGGGACATCTAGACATAAAACATAATAATACCATAAAATAATTTAGCCTACTCGTATATTTTAATGGACTAAAGTTATTTTAAGTGGCGACATGAAGTAATCAAGTTATTACACTCACAGATTGTTAGTATCAGGACTTTGGTCAGGTACAGAAAGGAATCCTTGCCTTGCTCTAGATTGTCTAGAGCTTCAAATGTGAAGACTCAGCTGCTAAGAGTCACTCAAAAGGTGGAGGTTGGGGACTGGGGATTTAGCTCAAGTGATAGAGTGCTTGCCTAGCAAGTCCAAGGCCCTGAGTTCGATCCTGAGCAATGCCCCCCAAAAGGTGGAGGGTGAAGGAGTGTCTTCATTAGCATATCTGGTGGTCTATGCTTCCACATGGAGAAAGATAGGATTCTCAAAAAATTTTACAAAAATAACAATAGTAGCAATGACAAGAATAAAATGAATATACCAGAATAAAAATGTGCAGCTTTTGCTATTTGATGTTCTAGTTTTTCCTGTTCTCCCAAATAATTATCTCATATTGTAAATAATGTCAATTGATCTTGCAGTTATAATTGACAGTTTGGCCCCTCAGAGATGTGAATGAGGACAGAGAGGATGCACCAGGAAACATCCAAGTAAATTTTTTGAATTTAAAGTAGGAATTTGCTCTGTGTTAATCTTCTTTCCTTATATTTTTCTACAACCCCTCTTTTAATCAGCCTTGAAGGAAGAAAAATACTGATCAAACATAGTCAGATTTTAGGACACTGAATTCCATGATTCCTCTTAAAAGTAGACAAATAACTACTACATCTCCAGTTGAGTCTTTTCTCTTCAACCCATGAGGATCAGCTTGCTATCTGCTTTCTTCTATTATGTGTCTTTGTGACTACTTCTCACTACCTCCTCTTCTAACAAAATTTTCAAAGTCATTATTGTCTCTCTAAATCATCTCCCTGCATTTATTCTGATATCCTACTTTCTCAACATAGAAGCCAGTGATACTCTGGAAAACTAGGTAAGATCGTGTCACTACTGTTAACATATGAACCAAGCTTGTGGTCCCACCGTGTCAGGGTCACACAACTCTATCTCAAACCATTTTCCTAGCTAGTTGCTAAGCTAGGTAAATAAACTATTTTCTAAACTATTTTCTACATTACATACATTCTAGCTCCAATTTCACTTGGAGTAGAAGTCAAAGTTCTTACAACATCCAATGTGATCTAGACACCTCTTTGATCTCAATTTTTGTAAATCTTCCCGCAACACATTGTACTCCATCCATGCTGATTACCCTGTTAAATATACAGGCAAAACCATTGCCAGATTTTGTATGTGTTCATTCTTCTGCCTCAATGATCTTCCCTTACCTTCTCTATGAGACCTTTCCTAAATATGTACCACACCAAAGGCTGGCTAATCACCATTCAAAAGCCAGTGCTTGAGAGAGAAGAGTGAATGGAAAGCAAATCAGGTTTATTCACAGGCTGGATCTGTGGAAGATGGAGAAACCTATCAACCTCAAAGCTGCGTCCTAGGGAACCCAGGCACGTGAAAGAGGTTTAACAAGGAGGGCAACGCCATTCTCCTCTCTCTCTCTCTCTCTCTCTCTCTCTCTCTCTCTCTCTCTCTCTCTCTCTGTCTCTCTCTCTCTCCTCTAGACAAAACATCACAGTAGACTCTAACTTCCTGGGGTTAGTTCCTGTATTTTTTAGACAGAAATATGTCCTTTCTGCAAGTTAAATATCCACTATGTTTTACATACTTTGTGTGTCAGTTTACGCACAGAATTAAAGGAAGAGTGTTACATATTTTGATGTCATTTGAAGGTCATCAGATATTCTGGGTTCCTTACATCTAAAGGAGATTATTTAGTGTTTGACGTCTTAATAATTTAAATGTGGCTTCTCTTTAGAATTTAGAATGCAGAAGAAGGGGATGAGAGGGAATTACAAATGGAGGGGAAAGCTAGCAAGCCGGGGCTAACTCACAAATAAGTGGCCACTGTTACAATTACATCATTAAATTGGAAGCACCTTTTCTTTTACAGCCTTTATCTCTGTGCCCTGACTTTTTCACCATCATAGCATTTACCATTACCCTAAAAATTATATACGTCTATTTCTCTGTTTCCCATATGCCTCTGCCATCCCACATACGTACTAAAATGTAAGATTTTGCAAGAAATATTTATTTTTTCTGTTTTGTTTACTGACATAACTCTGAAATCTGTAGGGTTGTCTGAAGCATTCCATGTGATCAGTAGGTATTTGTAGGTTAATGAGGTAGAAGAGCAAAACCAGTTGAGCAAGTGAGTGTGACCTGCCAATCATGGTCACTCAGGGCACACCCCAAGAACACAGTTCCCTCACCCCGAACCTGGGACCAGTCAGAAAGTGTTATCTTCAATTCTTCATTTACATCCCGTACAAAACTCACCAGGCCTTTGATAGGACAACTTGGATAGGTCAGGCCAAGTGAGTTTCTGACAGGAACACAAGCCCAAATGCTTAATTAGCCAATGAGTAAAAAAGTAGTCTAGGAAGGGGAGATATAAAAGGTCCCTGCCCTTAACCTCGTGACCACTGGGAGTCTCCTCACCAGCCTGCTCTCACTCTGCAGAGCACGTTTCTTTTCTATCTTCAAAAACTGTAAGTCCTCATTCCTTTTTACACCTGTCTTGTCCAATTCTTTGTTCAGAATACCAAGAATGAGGACTTCTTGGAGACCCAAAATCCAATCACAGTAATGCATAAATATATAAGTGTGGTAATACCAGCTTACAGACTTACACATAGTTTAGGTGGCAGGAATTAAAGAGACAGGATTAATTGATCTGAAGATCTTTCAGAACAAAGAAATTTCATGTTTCCTTAGGACTCAGCCTATTTTATTGCAGCAATGTTTGCTAGACTCCAAGTCGACTTATTAAAGCAGTCTTCCTTTCTCATTTGTCAGGGTTATGAACGATAACTTGGAAAACTCTGCAATATGCAGGCACAGATTTAGTCTGAGCAGGATCTAGGCATTGCTGCTTTTGCTAACCTCAGTGATAGCTAGTAGTTCTCATGTACTACTGTGCTAGACAGAGTAATGGCCTCCAAATATGACAACATCTTAATCTCTGAGAACACTGAACATCTTTAGATACAAGCAAGAGGAAATTAAGATTTCAGATGGATTAAAATTGCTACACAACTTGAGATGGGAGAGATTATTCTTGATTACACAGGTAAATTAGGTGGCATTACAACTGAAGGAGGAAAGGAAGAGTCAGAGTAGGAAAAGGAGACCTGACAATGGAAATAGAGGTCAAGGTGATTCAATCACTGGCTTTGAAGGAAAAAAGAAGCCAGAACCCAATGATTACAAAGAATTCTACAACCCAGAAATGTCAACGAAACAGATTGTTACACTGGTCTTCATAAAAAACACAGCTTCATCTACACCTTGATTTTAAGCCAATACAATACATTTACAACTGCTATGGAAATCAGTATGGCAATTCCTCAAAAAGCTAAAACTAGAAATTCTGTTTGACCCAGCTATTCCCCTTTAGGTATCTTCCCAATACAGTTAAAATTGTCATGTTACACTGATACATGCATACCTATGTTTTTAGCTGCAAAATTCACAACAGCTAAATCTGAGAAGCAGCCTGTGTGTCCATCAACACATGAATGGATAAGGAAATTCTGGTATTTACACACAATGGAGTACTACACTGCCACAAAAAGGATAAACTTGAGTCATTTGTAGGAAAATGAATGTACCTTAAGGCCACAATGTAAAGTGAAATAAATCAGACACACAAGCTTAAACATCACATGGTTTCTCTTATATGAGAAATTCACAATATAAATGAAGAGCAAAATAAAAGATAATAGGAAGTATGGAGAAAGATCTTCCACAAATGAGAAAGGGATCAAGAGATGCAGGGGAAGGAAGGGGACAAAAAAGAATCAAGATGTGTTATGTCCATGTACCAACTCCCCACAAGGAATGCAACCATAGACTAATTAAAAAATGAAAACATTTTTTTAAAGGCACATTTAAGACTTCTGATGACCAGAGTTGTAAGATAAGAAATGTGTATGGCTTTTACTAGCACTCAATTGACTAATTTTTAACTGTAGGAATAAGAAACTAATACATGTAATATAATTGTCAACAAACACTTTTATCATTAGCACTACCATCAAAATACAAAAGAAAATTCAGTCCAAATGTATACAGTTCTGCTGACTGCATTTGTTAAAGCAGAGGTAATCTTCATCTGTGTTATTTCATTCATTAAATAGATAAAAACAAACCTTGTAGCCACTCATAGAGTATTAAACTGATATTAAACTCAATTTTTTTTTGTATTCCAAAATGCCATCCAAATAACTGTAGCTGAAACTGTTTTTCCCTGTAGAGATATTTTGTGAAGACATTCCTAGCCTAGACTAATAAAAAGATTTTTTTTTCTCTTAGCAACTAAGAAACCATACTTTCTACTTTCACACCAAAAAAAAAAAGGGGGAGGGGAGAAGAAAAAAAGCAGAAATTAGATTAAAATGCATCTTTCTTGGGTTTTAATAGATTGGATTTTTTAATTTAGCCCAATTCAAGTAAATATCTACCTATTTCTTTTAATTATGCCATTTCTGTCTTTTTTTCTTTTAAGGTGGAGAGTAAAGATCAAAAAAGAAAGCCTCAGGTTCACTAGAAGTTGATTTGAAAAAAAAAAAAAGGTGGGAATGCATTTTCTCAATTCAAAATGAAAAAGGCTTTCAACAGCAAGTCTGTAGATTTTTGAAAATCCTAATTAGACTGAATTAAATGACTAAAATGCTACTAATTACTTTTTAATTTCGAGAGAGATGTTTACAAAGCGCAGTATAATGAGTAATACAGCACTTCAAATGATTACTAATGTTGCCATTCTGTCTGACTTAATCTCAATTAGTATAAATCACATTGTCATCATTGTTAATTGCCATTTCTTTCAAGCAAAATGATAATTTCTCTTTACAATCTTACAATTGCTATTTGTTTTCTTCAAAATATCCCATTTGATAAGCCTAATGAAGAGAATGTTTATAGACCCCCGCATTTTCTTCAGTTTGAGGTAAATGCATTTGTTGTTATCCCATTTGAAAGGAAGAGCGGATTCCTATTTACTTATTGATAAGATGGAAAGTTTTAACTTTTAACTGTGTTGTCATTACAAGTGCAAAATCATAGGTAGCTATAGTACCAGAGAAGTCTCTTTCAATAGGAATGACAGGTGAAAAGTTCCTCCAGAGATCTAAAAGCCATCATTTAGGTTTCACCTTTCTAAAGAAATTCCTCTAAGGAAAGGAAAGAGGCAGTTGTTACAGTCAGGGGCAAAAATGCTCCGGGTTCTTGTGTACAGCGAGGAAAGAACTGCCAAGCGTACACCTCGCAGTAAGTAGTAAGTATAGACGTTTATTGAAGATCCGGGGAGGGCGGCATCACAATCTCCCAAACTCAAACACGGATGATCACCCGAGTGGACCCCACAACTGTATGAAGGGAAGTGAGTGGCTCACTCAATTTCCGTTTCTGACTGTATCACAGCCATTGACTATTAAAGGATTATTGGCTACCCCCCAGCTTTGTCCATTATTCTTCTATTCAAATGAAAGTAAAACTTTTCCCTTGAAGCAATTCTCCCATCAGCCATAGGTTATTGGCAACTTGTTTCTTTATCTCATTGGATACCCTGGGGAAACTCGCTCACCTTTTGTTTTCTTTAAATACAAAAGAAAATAGAAATCCTGTGGACCCAATCTTCAAATGAGATTCCAACATTTTTCTTGCTGAAAAAATGTTTAGGAACTGAATGTTAAATTTTTTGAGTTTTTTCCACAAAGATTTTTTTTTCCTAAATCTTTGATGACTATGTTGTTTACGTATTATTGTCACATAATAAACTGATACAGGAGAACTGTAACTCTCAACCTACTAGATGTCAGGTTTGCCACGTTCTTGGTCCCACGACACAGAGGAATGAAGACACAAACCTAAGGAAGAAGTTAAGAGAGTTTTACCGGAAATGAGGAGAAAAGAATAGTTCCTGGATTTCCAGGAGGAGTCCCGAGTCAGGTGGCCACCAAGGCCCTTTGTCAGCGAAGTTTATACACCAAAGTCACAATGTGGGTACAACTAGGTCAAACTACCATTAAGTTATAGGGTTCCTAGTACAGCAAATTAGCTAATACTGATCCAAGAGGGGAACAAGCCATGTAACATGGTACCTGGACAGAACAAAGACATTTTTGGGAAGGGACAGGTTCAGATGCTCCAGTCACCCTCCTGGATGCCTATCTGGACTTACTAGGCCATGAAAGGACATCCTAATTCTCCCTGAGAAAAGTGGGGAACGAGATGGGTTAATCAGAAACACAAGCCCACTTCATTTTTTTCTCTCTCCTTCCAAACTCGAGCACAGTGAGTTCGAGGTCAGTCTAGCCTTATGAGTCTGTTTATGAGCTTTTGTTTATTGTAACCTAAATATCTGCAAGACTGCGGGAAGAATGTTACACTGTCCCGTCTCCTCCTTACCCTGGGACACTCCCTTCCCTGCCAGGGTTCCTAGGGAACCCCACCAAGGCCTTCATTTACAGGATTCCCCTTTTTTACCTCACCCTGGTGCCTAGTATCATAAATTCCACATTGAGTCTGTAACTTCACATCCTCCTAAATTTAGACAGTGGGATGTGAATGAGATAAGCTAAAATGATGACCTCCACCTGGTATCAACACTTGCTTGTTATAATGATCAGAAGGATTCCATTTGTAAAATGTAATCACTTTCTCCCCACTGTATAAAAGCTCTGGTCAAACTGCAGAAAGGGGTCGAGAGCTTTTGGACATGAGTGCCTCTTGATCGCCGGCTAATAAATCGGGCTCAATTGGACTTAATTTGGCTTTTGGTATTTTTGTGGCATCTTCCTCTCATGACTAAGTGAGGTGAGGCAGGATGGGGACAGACAGTGGCTCAGCTCAGACTTCCACTTCAGGTCAGACAGTCCTAATTACAGTATAGTCTCAAGTTACTGTTTATCCCTTGGGGAGGCAGGTAGGCCTGGATATTGCACCTTTATCCGGAGGCCTGGCCTTCTGCAGATGTGCCTCCAGCCACAATTCTGACGTCTTTATTTTTGTGCTGACTTCCTTGAGAGCTCAGTCCCTTTCTGATGGTATATTAATTTCTATCTAACTTAGCTGCCTATAATAAAACTAGCCCAAAATTCAGTAGCTTAAAATCAATCCTTGTTTTGTTGCCTGGGTAAAAATTTCGGGAAAGGCTTAGATGGGTAGTTTGGATACCATGTGGCACCATTAGAAACTGCCAAAATTAGAGGATCTACTTTCAAGGAGACTTCATCTTGCATGTGTCTGGCAACCCAGGGTTATTCTGCTTCTCTTATCGTTCGGAATCTGTGTGCTTTAGGCTTCTGGCAGCACAGTGGCCTCAGTGTGGTGAACTGTTTCCATAGAAAGCCTAAGAACAGATGTTTCAAAAGACTGGTCAAAGCTCTGAGGTTTCTCATGACTTAATCTTCCCAAGTTCTAGAATGTTCTTTTTCCCTATACTTTATAGGTTAAAGAGTTAAGGTCAGACGAGACTCAAGGAGAAGGGAATGCTACTTTATTGTGAAGAGAACACTAGCTAAGAATTTACATCTATCTTTAACCTACCAGTGTCTATAGCTTATATACAAGTTAATAATAAAATAAAATGCCTTAAAATGAAAATAGATATTCATAGAAAACCTTTATAACATTCTAATTTAGGATAGTTTCTATGCTATTTTTATCATCAAAAGCTGTAATTTATGTTTGAAATTTTATATGATTTACACGATAAAATTATCACTGAAGCAGTTAAGCTATGTTTAGAAAATTCTGGAGTTCCCTTGATTTGGTCCTTTTCCATATTCTCTTCTTAATAACAAACCGACTTTTCTTAAAGATTCACCCTTTTCCCTTGGTATGTAGTATTCTAGGACTGCCAACAAAAGACCCTTCTACTTTCTTCAGACAACTGGTAGATATTTCACTTGTTCTAGGCCAAGATGTTTTAACTAAATCATATGAAGATCAAAACAAGGTAAGAATTATTTGGGATGCATAATTCCAGATGTCTCTATAACGTCTTGTTACTAGATTTTGAGCTTCATACTGTTCGTTTTTCAACTGAAAACTTGGGAGAAGAAGATAGTAGAAGGAAACAGGCCTCTTCAATCCAGCCCTGAAGCAGATAGAAGGGCTTTCTTTACAGTTCAAATCTTGGTCTTGGGGACTCAGGGGCATGAAAGGTTTTCCTGGCAGGAAAGAGGATCCAACAAGACAGGGAGCAGGAGCTCTCTCCTCTGGTTGGGGTCCTCACCTCCAGAGTACATATTCTGCTTTCCTTTTCTTCCTCGTGGAAATGGATCTGACAATGATCTCTTAAGGACCAGTATCTGCATTTTATTTTTAGACAAACATTACTTCTCTGTAAGTCAATGAGTTGAGGAGAAGGGGTCTTAAAGAGGCCTCTCTTTAGAAATAAGAACATCATCATGTGGGAACACAGCAAAAAAAGTGCACATGCTTTAATGTTGAATTTCCCAGTCTTTGGTGATTCCAGGAAGCTCACTAGTCCATACTTATGACCTGAGACTTCCAAATAGTAGACACATGTTCTTAAATGATAATTAACTTTATAAACCCAGAGATATCAATTTAAATCATGAATATAAGATGTTTATCCTAGTAGCTGGCCTATGGTGAGCATTAAATAAGTGGTAATTATTACAAATAAATAGCATGTGATACTTTTATGTCTTTTTAAGTTTAACGTTTTTTTCCTTTATCTTATATTCCAAGATAGCCATTTGTAGTTTTCAAATCATCCACTGGTCTTAAAATGCTCTTCTAGATGAGACCTCAACTTCATAAGCTTTCTGCATTGAAGGAAGCTTGATATGCTGATTCATTAAATGGTAAGACAGGTGGAGAAGGAGTCGAACAGAAAGAGCAAACCTTCAGCAGGCGGGCAGTCACGATGCCTCTGATCCTCTCTTTTAAATGCTAGGAGGCTGCCTTTCCCTCCCAATGTTGGTGGTATGGTATGGAAGGAAAGAAAATTTCTCAGGACAGCACCACAGCATCTGAATTCCACCAGGGGCTGAGTTGCTTTTGTAGACCTGAGGAGTAGGGACTTAGCAAAGTTCTGTCTTTGAGGCTGATTCTAGACCGGGATTGTAAGAAGAGTAGGACTCCAATAAAACCAGCGGTATTTACTCCTTATTGCAGTTTCTCTCTCCAGAGTGACGCCTCATTGCCATTCTTACTGTATGAGCTTGTAAAACTCAAAATGACTAAAGGTACATCTATTTTTAATCCCTTCTCTGCCATTCCTTAGTCAACAAGGGCAGAGTCCTGGTAGTTTCAGGCAGGCTTACATAAAAGGTCAAGTTTAGCCATCAGCACTGAAAAAAATACCTTAAAGGGCAAGATTGCTGCATTATAATGAGCTTGGAAATCACCTTCAGGCTACTGTAAACTGAAGGACTTGGGATTTTTCAGAAAGTTCTCCTTCTTTCTCTTCCCCAGCATGAGCCTTGCTAAACAGAACCATCCTCATACCATCATACAGGATGAAAAGGAAATTTCCTATCAAGAGCCACAGTTTAGAGTCACTGTCTTTAAATCGTTTCTGTCTTCTTGTGATCCATTCATTGCCTGTTTCTTTGACATTCATCGACACCTCTCAATTTTGACTGAATTTCATTCACTCTCATCGCTGGCTGCTGAGGTCTGTACCCTTTCTTTTGACACTCAATTATGCTTCGCCCTCTATCAAGTTTCCAACTACATATTTCATTTAGGAATTTTAATATGACAGGAAAATGAACTCAACAAAACCATAGTGGATGGACAGTGATTGAAGAAAAATCGTGATGTGTGCACTCTGCATAGCTTATGCCATGATTATTTCAAGAAGCCAAGGTAATAGTTTTACTGAGCAAACCACTCATCCCAGATGACCTCAAGCACCAAAGAGCGAAACACACACACACACATACACACACACACAGAGTACATGGTTCATCTCTCTCCCAGGATAAATGTAAACTTGGAAAGAACACACATCTTTCCTACTGGTCTAGGAGATTGGCTGTCGACAGAAGGTGTTATCCATTCTACAACTGCCATAAAGAAATGCAATCTTGGGTTCTAGTATGACCAGTTTAGGGCAAACAACCTAAAAGATCTTCAAAGAGGATGTAAGATCAAGTATTAAAACTGAGGAGTAAGTATAAAGTAAAAACATGAAACAAAACCAGAAGTTAAAAGCCAAGAAATCAAATATATACACCAGGTATTGGGAGAAAGAGAGAAGTCATATGTTATGGGTTCCAATCCCAGCAAAGTTGTTGAATAATTATAAGACTTTAGATGTATCATGTACACCTAATATATGTACAGTCCTGATGGACAGCAGAACCAGCTGTGGAGCTTCAAGAAAATACAGGTATTTGGGCTCTTGGTCAGATAAGCCTTATTGGATTGCTTAGTGCTGGGCTTTCCTCCCTTCACCTCTCAGTGTCCAACATTTATGGGTGAGCTGTAAATATAAAAAGGTTACAGAATTTGCTCAAGGCCACATGCCTTCTAAGTGGTAATACAGGAGCCCTGTTCTCTCTGACTGTGGAAACCAGCGCTCTGCCTGTGAGTCCTACAGTGCTTCACCAAAGAGAAGGAATGATGAGTTTCGAATACCTGCTTGTTTTCAGACCTTTTCTGTGCCATTTCGGAAAATGTTAAAATGACCTTCATCTTTTTAATACTTGCCATGTTAACCAAAGGGCAAAGCTAAAATAAAGATAAGGAGAAAATATAGTTGTCACTGAAGAAGAAGGAAAATAAGTAAAAACAAACAAACAAACAAACAAACAAACAAAAAGTGTGCGTGCCTCAATTTCCCCAAGAAGAGGAAATCTAATGAGAAGCTGCACCATGCAGTCATGTTCTTGTGCCAGGGAGGAACCTGCTCCCAGCACGATTCATACAAATTCCTTCCACCTGAGAAAGCCATGATTCACATTTTGCAGATACAGGTCAGACTTCCCATCCTCAAATAGCGTCCCTACACATGAGCCTTAATGAGGCGGAGGAATTAGTTAACATTTATACTTATGCTAAAATATGCTGATTGATCCTCTAGTCCTGAAAGGTATCTCAAGATGGAGAAGAATTCAATTTCCGTTTGATGATTTACAGGGGTCGGGGTGAGGGAGATGGCAGAGAGAAAGAGGGTGAGGATCAAGTTCATCGAGTTAGTATAAACTTGAGAAATAAAAAAGCAAAGAAAAATAGAAATCAGGAACAGCAATAATCAATAACATACATTAAGCCCACATTAAGTGCCAGAAAATATGGTAAATAGTGCTCATACCCAGGGCACAATTAATTGTTTCAAAGATGTTATGATGTTATAGTTCCATTTTATGCCTAAAGAAACAGAGTCAAACAAATTTACATGCCTTCCCAGACTCACATTGATTGTGCACATGGATGCAAACCAAATCTTGCTGGTTTTAACATAGGTGTTCCTGATGGAATATTTATAACACTACCCGCATTTACCCATTTTGTTCTCATACAGATCTTCCTTCTGCGAGCACTGGTAAATGATTGGCTATCTGAAGATATCCAATAGGAACCCTGTGGATTATTTCCATTCACTTTCCACCCACTCTTTTAGTTTTTGTTATTGGAGTTCATCATTAAAAGCTAATTTGGATGCCCCAGTGACTTATAGAAGCTTCTAATGAATATAATAAAAGTGAAGGAGTCATTCACATTCTAGGATGCTCTTAGATTTCACATTCTAGTTGATCAGGAGGATGAGTTCAGCTTTAGCCTGGATACAGCTGAACAGATGGGCAAACTCTACAATCTTGAGTTTGTTTCAGCAAATGCGAAGCAGCTGAAAAGTAGAAAGAACTCCAAGCCCAAAGATATTTCAGTTTTCTGCTTCAGCATCCAGACACCTTCCATGTTTATCAGGAACTTCAGAGAGCCCCTGCAATTCTAACAGCCCACACAACCAGCAGGGCAGCCAACCCACAATGGGTGGAATTCCAGGGCTATTGGGAAGACAGGCTGCTAGTGACACGTGCTTCCTGCTGCCGAAATGAAACCTTCACACTTCATTACTTTACTTTGAGGTTTGTTTTCTCTTAACATTCAATTCTTTTTAGGGTTGCCATCGGGAATGCCATCTGAGCAAAATCCATTTCCAGTTACCCCAAACATTATCCTCGCATCCTCATACAGACACCAACCAAAGGGTCTGTGCTTCCCCCACCTCTGTTGCTGCCTTCACCCTTTCATGCCTAGTATGCCAGCACCTTGCAGGACCACCAGGTTTCCTACTCCTGATCAACACCATTTCTAGCTCCCATAATCCCTACCTCTCTGTTCTTTCAGCCTTGTGCCATCTTCAAGGCTGTCTCTAGACCTTACCCCAAGACTGTTCTCCACATTACTGACTCAGACCCCCCCTTGTTTCAAGATACTTCTAGTTTTTTCATCTCTTCACAGCCACACTTAACCACTTCTGTCCTCTAGATGATAATTAGAAGAAAGTGAAACATCATGAACCAGGTGGAGCAGAGAAAGGTGTAAAACTGGAGGCTAGTTGAGCATGGCAGCACATACCTGTAATCCCAGTACTTTGGGAGGCTGAGGCAGGAGGATCGAATATTTGACTCCCATCTGGGAAAGTTAACAAGTTGCTATCTCAAAATAAAAAAAAAAAAAGGGCCTGGACATAGAGCTCAGGACAAAGGCCCTGGTTCCAATCCCCAGTACCAAAACAAACAGACAAACAAATAGAAAACCTGGAGACTGAGATTCAGAGAAACAAAACTGGGATCGTCAGCCTCGTATTTAGTGACTACCATGGCACTTCAGAATTGTTAGAAAACTATAGCTTCCACAACACTTTGTTGAGCAAGAACAGTGCAGATGCCTCACAATGTATTTGGCAATGTATGAAACCCCTCAATAATAATAATAGCAGGAGCAAAGTGCAGACTTGACTTTATATTACACTAGTCACATTCACCTGTATGATTCTGTTCATTGCTGTTTTCTTCAGTGTCTACTGCCGATTTAATAGATGGTGTATTTGAGGGTCAAGTAAGTAAATGACAGTGTTCACAAAATGAGACTGTAACAGAATCACACTGGCAGCGAAGGTCTTCCTGACTATAAATACTGTGCTTATCCACAGCATTCCCTACCCCACTACTTTGATCTTGCCCTTTGGATGTTTATGAATAATGATGACCGTATCTACTTACTTTGTCCCTTTCTGATGGGCAGCAGAAGAGAAGCAGGAATTTGTAGGAGTGATACAGGGAGCCCAGCTGCCTGGGTGTTTCACGTGGATTATCAATTTGACTAGAGTAAGAGACTCCTTGGAAGGCGACAGGCACTAACCTCATCAATGACTTCAGCAACCTCATCAGTTGGTTAACCCATTGAGGAGTTCATAGCTGAAGGGCTCCTGGGTCACGGGGCCTGGTTGGAGGGGGTCGGTGAGAGAGATGAGACCTTAGGGGCTACGTCTACGTCTGATCCCTGGCCCCTTCTCTGACCTCTCCCCGGCTCTCTGCTTCCCTGCTGCTACGAGGTGAGCAGCTTTCCTCTTCCAAGCGCTTTACCATGATGTTTCTGCCTTGGACTCAGTGACAATGGACTGGAACCTCTGAAACTATAAGCCAAAACAAATCTTTTCTCCTTTCAGTTGTAGGTGTTGGGTGCTTTGTCCTAGCAATGGGAAAGCTGACCAATATAATCAGGGAGGGACCCCACTTTTTTTTACTGGAAAATCTGGTCTGACTTTGAATCTAGTCAGGCAGTTTAATTATTTTGCATCTTAATTTCACAAATTTTTAAGAAATAATTGCACTAATCTCACAGGATTTTACCAAACACACGATGCATATAGTGATCATCACTAGGTAAACAAAACTGACCACAAGTGAAAGAGTTCTGATTCATTAACATAAAAGGAATGGGATGAGCTTTCTAAACTTTCTGTGATTATGCATTTATTGCTCTCATACTTTACAAATTCTCATCTTTAAACTTTTAAATAGTCATTCAGTTTTAAGCTAATCCCAGTTATTGCCTCTTTGATTTTCATAGAGTTCTTTTTAAATAAAACATCTTCTTAATACCTACTGACTTTGTGAATAAATCCTCTGCCATTTTGATCATAGTTTTTCAAGAACAATGAAGTTATTTTAATCCTATGTAATAATACTTTTGGCAAATTTCACACTGGCTACAGTAAAACATATTCTTAATATGTTGTTAGTATACTAGTATGTTAATATATTTCCTCCAAATTTTAAAAATCCATTTTTAGGACCAATTTTTAAACTTTTATTATAGTAAAATATAAATAATGAAATTTTCTATAATGATCACTTTTAATGGTATAGTTCAGTGGTATTAAGTGTATTTATATCATTGTTCAGCCAATGCCACCATCTATATCCAGACCTCTTTCATCTTGCAAAAACAGGGATTTTGTAAACATTAAACAATACCTCCCATAACCTTCTGCTGCCAGTCCTTGCAAATCACCGTTCTACTTTCTGCATCTATGAATTTGATGTCAGATGTACCACATATAAGTGAAATCAAACATACTCGTCTTTTTTGAGACTGGCTTATTTTCTTAGCACATTATGCACCCATGCTGTAACACATGTCATACTTTATCTTAAAATTGAAATAAATATTCTGTTACATATTTATATATTTTTATTGTAATATATAATTTACATCACATATGATTTATAGATTTGTTTACTTCAGCCACAACTTGCTTCCACTTTTTACCTATTACAAATAACACTAATACAAACATGGATGTGCAAATATCTCTTCAGAGACCCTGCTTTCAATTCTTTTGGCTTTCTACCTAGAAGTGGGATTGCTAGATCATGCAATAACTATAATTTTACTTTTTTAAGTAAAAAAGTAGTAGTTACATTGTTCTCCACAGAGGCTGCCTCATTTTACATCCCCACCAACAGTGCACAAGGCTTAAAATTTCTCTATATCCTCAACATTTGTTATTTTCTGTTGATTGTTTTTTGTTTTTTCTTATAGCCATACTAACAGACATGAGTAGTACCTCATTGTAGTTTTGATTTGCCTTTCCTTAATATTCAATCATTTTGAATGTCTTTTCATGTTTTTATTGGTCATTTACATACTTTCTTTGGAGAAAAATGTATATTCATACCTTCCTTCCTTTCCTTCTCTCTCTCTCTCTTTCTTTCTTTCTTTTTTACCGGGGATTGAACACAGGACCTTCACACTGGGTTACATTCCCAGGTCTTTTTGTATTTTTTTTTTTTTTTTGAAACAAGACCTCACTAAGTCTCTAAATTGCCCAAGCTACGCTCACACTTTTTATTTTTCTGCCTCAGCCTCCTGGAATGCCAGGATTACAGGCATGTAACACCACACCATCTCTTTTACTCATTTTCTAAATTTGGTGGTTTGTTGGTGTTGCTGAATTTTAGGAATCCTCTATATTGTCTGGACATCAATTCTTTGCTAGATACTTGATTTACATATATTTCCTTCTACCCTGTGGGTTGCTTTTTTTACTTTGTTGATAATGTCTTTTGATGAACAAAGATTGTTTTTCATTAAGTCGAATTAGTCTATTTTCTATTTTGTTGCCTGTACTTTTGGTATCAAATTGTGGTCATTTTTCCCCAAAATGTCATCGTTTATTGCCGAACTTTCTTCAGAAAAGTCAGATGACTAATGTGAATCTTAACAGAATATGTTTGTCCTTTGTATTCCACTCACAGAGTGAGCTTTAACCATGGTAAAAGTAGCTTGGTTTTCTTTCCTGTGGACCCAAGAGGGCAGGCAGCCAGCATCTTGGCTAGAATACCAGCACTGGAGGAGACGTACTGTCTGGACTTGACACCAACTCTGCTATCTGAGAGCTGTAAGACACTGAGCGAGCTGGGTAGCTCTCTAAACTTCCATTTCATTATCTGTAAGTGACTCACAGTAGTATTTAATTTACACAGCTTTGTGAGGATTAAATTAATGGGTGAAACAGCAGAGAACCTGGATCGCTGTGTTTAGAAGCCTCAAGAATACGTGCAATTCTTCTCTGCTCAGTGTTAGCTAGGAGGTCGAGTTCAGGGTGCATGAAAAGGGTAAAGTTCTAGTGTAACACAAATCAATGACTTAATACTGATCTGTCATTATGTTCTGACACTGATAGGTATTAGAGTTAGATATGGAAGCCAGAATGTCTGAAACAAGTCTAGAAAATCATTTCTTGGTTAGTTCTCCTATACTAATGTAAACTTACGAAAAAGTAACATTGTGGCAGGAACTAAACAAGTTTAGTAGCCAAGCTAGTGAACAAAAATAACAATAAGAATAAAAATGCATTGTTTTATAACTTAATAACAAAGTCATTTGAGTCAAAGATATTTTAACAATATTGAAGGCCAGTCCCGGCTTCTTATTGCTGTAATTACATAAAACATTAGTGCACAAAACAGCACAAGGCCCTGCTGTCACAGGGTTTATCTTCAGGGAAGTGTAAGAATATGATATACAAATGAACATACACA